>LD688961.1:1126964-1203700 GCA_003118335.3 Papilio memnon
AAAAAAAAAAAAAAAAAAAAAAAAAGGGTGTTGATAGTAGGTACATCTCATGTAACTAAATTACGGGTATTTTATTATAGAATGGCTAAGAATTTGTTAATAACTGTGTTAATATTACCTACAGTAAGTAAATAACTGTATGAACGTTTCATAAATGTTTGTGTACAAATACAAATAAATTAACTGCTATGGCCATATTTTTTTTTCACGCTTATTTAGAACAACGCAATGCGATGTTTGAAGTATGCTTTCCCTTCCGTTGCAAGGTCAATTCGCATCATCTCAGATTCGATCCGCCATCTCCACATTAACAGGCAGACAAAATTGCAACTTGACTATCGTGAATTTCATCTTCAGTGACAATAATCAAATAGGCAATAGACTCCGTGATTATGTTGAAAGATTTTTATAAAAGATAATATCTATGTAAAATTTGATAAAAAGGAAAGTGCATAATTGTGAAAATCAAAAATTATTCTAAATTCTTTCACTGACAGAAAACTTGTATATCTTCTTTATCAGGTAGTAAGTCCTATTTATAAGTAAATAAGTACGCAGTTAAGAAGAGATTTACAAGATTTCTAATACAAAATTTGTAAAATTTATTGTAATAACGTGAATAATTTGCGTTATCAGTTACACGTTATATCACTCACATGATAAAGATAACAGTCAGTGCGCATTAGTTTTAAGTATTTCCTAATTAAGTACAGCGCCATCTTTTGTTGTCAATAAATATGTAAGTTACTTGATTACCTTTAAATATTAACAAGTCTTTTCGTTTGGCAACAGATGGCGTATAAAAAGTATTATACCATTATATATTTTTTTCTAGCAAACCAGTATGTCCCATGTGACATGGTGGCATTTTTCGTGCCTTTACATTTTCTTTTAAGGCCTCACATGACAAATGGTACTTATAATGTCAGCGCATGCTAAAAGTTTTATGGAAACTAAAAGATTTTGGACCTTACCATAAACAACTAAGATTTAAATACATTTTAGCTCAAACATAGATACATACGTCGATCCTTTTGTACCGTGACTAACGCCAGGAATGCATTTTTAACAAATCATGGTTATTTAAAAATGAGATGTGGTTTGCGAAATGCGATCTTAACCAATAAACAATAAAGTACTTATACCGAAAGCAGTGTGGTGATATATTTATGACGAAACATAAAGCCACGTTTATAATATCTTAACTCAACAATGTCTAACTACATCTTCCCATTTATTTAATTTTATTAGACGTCTCGGATGTCATCAAAATATCGTGCCAAAGTTTCTACATAATCGATATATCTATGTATTTTATAGATAAAAGGTAAATTGACACTATGTGCATCATTTACATTTACAGGAAGAATATACGAGTACGCTCACCCGGATGTATCTACGTAAGGCTGAATGCCGCCTTTCATTGCATAGTTAACTAAGGTTAGCAACTAACATCTATGTGCATCTCACGAGCATCTAATTACCTTTTTTTACTCCTTAGCACCATAATGTTTTTAATGTAACAATATTAAAATATTTTCTATATCACGTGTGTCAATGGGGAGCAATTTTTACTGTTACATAGCGTTCCTATCTTCTATACTCTTAATTAAAATAAAGCCTAATGAACACGTACATTCTTGTCTATTTTGTTTATGGATGCAAGTGTGTAAAGAGTAAAATAGACAGGTTTTAAAAGCGCTGTTTCCTTGTAAGTTGGAAATAGAAAGAAATATAGCAAGCACGATAATGTAGAATACGCTTGTGTAATTAGCGCAACTAATAAATTCTAAGTGTACGTTGTATAATTAAAAAAAAGTAACATTTCATGCTAGATAGTAGACACTTAATATGGTAATTCTGTTAATTATGAAATTTTATACAATTTATGCCGAGACATGTTAGTCTTATGGAATGAACTAGTTTTATATTTCAAAGAAGTAATTTGCATGCCAGTAAATTATTCAATCAGGGGTAAAACTTGCTAACTTGATATTTGTGTATTATTTATTTATTAACTGAATTGTTTAACTGTTGAACATTTAAGCAGTAACTAGTTATACAACCTTGGCATTTTCAATTCGTCGTAAATAGAATCATCCGAATAAAAATGTAGTAATCAAAAGTTTTATCCCGTTCTAAATGTCGGCAAGTAAATGGACTTTCCGATTTTCAACGGCAATTCATATTATACATCGACAATAAACATTTTTAAGACATTACAGGACCTATTAAAACCGTGGGCAACAGTACGTAGTAAAACAGTAAACGAAAAGTATCAAAACCTTAATTGTACGAGTACAATCTCCCAAGCTGGGAGCAGCAACTGTTGATCCCTTTGACGAATTATTTTCAATTTTTTTCATTTTCATTTGCTTTTTCTCCATATAACTATTACATTTTAGATAATAAGTAAACATTTTTTTTAAATATTATCACTTTATACGTAAGGAAACACAACGTTGAACCTTTACGAAAATGACTATCACGGTTTCAGAGTGAATCAAAGTTCGGCATAGAAAATATTTAAAAGCTTCAATAATAGATTTTTTTAATCATAAATAAACCAGCGCTTGACTACGATTCCACATAAAATCTAGATAGATCTAGCAGATAGAAGTTGTGGAGTGAATCGGTGCGAAAGTAGAAGTTCCATGACATTAAAGGAAGACGAGAGGAGATATGTTTCACTTCTGTCATTCGAGATCACTTGTTACTAATTTTAAATAGAGACAAACTAAGTAAACATAAATAGTGTATACGTAATCTTATACTGAATTATATTAATGTATGACATGTCAAAACAGGCTACGCCGGTTCATTGCGCTGTGCTGAACACCGTTTATCGTAATAACAAGTAGCCCGCAAGGTCCTTGCGTGCTCTTGTTGCTCCCCGAGTAGACCTTGACATCTTATTCGTAACGCCTTATTATCAAAACACCTTTCATATTCAAGAATATCATTTCGTACTCCAAATACAATACAATTCAGTTCCTATTTAACTTTTAAACTCGTCACAAATATAAAAATTGCGGGGAAATTTGGTTTTCCAGAAATATCGCAGTTAATCCAAAACTACTATATTATAATATTTACCTCGAATGTTTTAAATACATTTTTACGTGACCCGCGCTCCAGCGACATACTGCAAATACGTAAAAATACGTTCCTCGCATGCGAAGTGTTAAGAATTATTGTATTCTATAAGTGTTATATGGAAATCCTAGATCTGTAGTTTAGTGTGTATTATTCATACTATATATTAGTAGAATATATTTTTAATACTTCCGTAGATGCGCGTAGTACGCTAGGAAATGTTCAGCATGTGAACTTGGCACATTATGCCTACGCCACACCCCTCGAGGTGACCCACGTTCTTACAAAGTGAACGTCATAACGTCACCAGTGAACGTTTCAAGAATGTACTTGAGTTATACAGAAGTCTGCGATTCTGCTACTTTCAATATAATAGTATCATGAGTTTAAATATCGTTTATCCTCATCATCAGCTCACTATATATGATAGGGATATATAGCCTATGGTAGGGATGACTCAACAATGTTTTTTTGTACCCCCGAGTAGGGGGCCCTGTGGGCAACTGCTGCTATCGCTAATGCAGCAACAATGGGCTTAAAAGGTTTTATAATTGTACCAACGCAATTGTTATTGATAAATTAAATATATTTTTTTATCTACAAAAGATAGTAAGTATTGCTAGACATGATTTTTGCCAAAGTATCTTTATTATGTTTACCAATTACCGACTCCTGCAAAGATTTTAAGGAACATAAAAAATATGGTAATTAGGAAATCTTAAACAAAAAAAAACGCAATAAATATTACTACATTTATTTAAAAATACTTATGACATATTATATTTTACAATATAGTAAAGATAAAATCAATTCTAATCGGCCTTGGGGGGTAACGACCAAAAATCTAGTTGGTATGATCACATGTGACTGGGAAATGGTACAGGATGGGAATGGGGATACAAGATTTGAAGGCATTAATAGGTATAGCTTATATTATGTTTAATTAATTCCCCCTTCCTCTGGAGAACGTCCTGCCATTTCTCGCGGGAGGGGCGGCATCATTCTGTTCCTCCGGTTCCGCTTCTTGAAGCGATCTTGATGACGCTGTGAAGTTATATTTACAGTCAATTACGCTCTTATTTTTATTTCAATATTAATTTCCACATTCAGAATTGTTAAATGCTCGCTAAGGGAATCCCTTAGTATAATTTTCCCATACTAAATCTAAGGATAACCACTCTATTAAGAGAAAGTGATTTCTCCGTACCGCATTTGCCTTGTTGAGATGCAGCAGTGTAAATTACATTTCAATGAATTTAAAACAAAACACATCGATCCTTCCCACATATCCAGTATAATATCGAAATAAAAATCGATAGAATAAGTCAATCTTAGTAGTTAAACTTGGCTCAAAACAAATTCCAGAACCTTTCGGTCTATTTATCGCAATCTTTCTTATCAAATCTAGACTTACGTCGTCCAAAACGACTTCTGCTGGGCTTAGATGGCGCGGGAGCTGCGGACGGAGCATCTTCAACATTGGTTTCCCTTGTTGCTGTGTTGAAGCGTTTCTTATCTAAAATATGAGACAAAAGTTTTTCTCTTAGATAACTTTCTGAGATAATGGCCACTATTTATCTAATTAATTACAAAGCATATGTGTCTTATCTACATGGTTTATAAGATGAAGGTCTACCTCTGATAACTGTCAGACAGCTCTGCGTCACTATACCTTTTGCTTCAATAAACTAGGGATATTTTAAGGGTTTATAAGAGGAGAGATATAGGGAGAAAAAGAGAGATAGATATAAAGAATGTTTCTAAAAGAAATACAACTAAGTATACCCAGACGTGTTAAATATTTAGCCATTGTCATATCACTAAGGTTCGGCGTAAACACTATAGTTTATCAGTTGAACATTGCTAACAAATGGTCAGAATCTGGATCTTACAATTAACTTTGCGGTTTTTACGAACACGCCTATGAAACTCAAGGTTGACTTGGTTTCCAATAAAACCAATTAATGCAATCGTCGAAAATATAAGTGAATAAGCAATTAAGTGCATTAATAGGAATATCAGGCTTTATCCATTTTTGAAGGACCATTATTTTGTAAATGCTATTTAGTACAGTACATACCTTTCTTCTAAACAACTAAGACATGATGCGTCTTAGGAATGTCGATCCTTACATATCAGCTATCACTCAATCGATCTATATCAATTATCGATTTTTTTTCTTTTAAATTAACTTTATCTTTTTTAAATCTTTAATAAATAATCATAACTTACTGTAACTAGATTTGGACGCAGCTTCACCATCTACATTGGACGAAGATTGCCCATTGATTTTAGCTGACGAAGAAAGGAAATTATTATTTGTTATGTAGCAATGCGTGAATTAAACTAAAATATACGTTTATTCATACAATGTGACTATAAAAATCATTACTCTACAAATAACTAGGGACTTTTCTAAAAAATAATGTCGTATAGACTCTACTAAAATCCTAAGCTAAGCTGACAAAGTCGTAAAAGAAAACATGCACCATTTATTTTTCGACGCCATTTCATAAAATGTTATAATTGTATATTTTACTAAGTCAAAAATAAATTAAAGATAAATATGCTATAACTTAAGTACTGTTTTTATAAAATAAGAAGGAAACTAAACTCTTATATTGTCGAGTGTCAATAAGATAAGATAAAGAGGAAAGACTTAGAGAAATAAAAGGAAACAAGAAAGTCTAGGAGATTTGGGTATACTTGTTGCATAAATGTATAGTATCGGCTTGAGTTGGCACGTCGGGTAAAAAATACTCATGTTCCCAATGTGCCAAACAAATGACAGTTACTATAACATTTTATGTCACCTTCTGCGACTTGCGCCCGCCGTCTTTTCAATGCTTCGAGCAGGTCTGTATTGCTACGGAATGGTCGAACCCCGCCTGAGACTAGCTTCTTGCCTTCAGTGGACGAAGGCGGTGCTTCTGTTGAGGGCTCCTGTGCATCTCCGTCTGCGTATTCGGCGTCGTCGTCATATTCAACGTCGTCCTAAAAATAAGCATATAAAGAAATTGTAGATAGGCAACTTTTCGAAGTACGGTTCGACGATCAGTTAATCCCTGTTATAATTAATTTACTATATAGTACTTCTAATAAAGTGGTTAGTGCTAATATTTGATTGGATCAAACAGTCCAATGCCTGAGCTCCTGGTACATAGAAACATCGACATTAATGTTCAGTGGAGGAAAGTATTATTAACAAACTAGAGAAATTTTACTGGTAAAAGATATCAATTGCAACAAGGAATTAAAAATGTAGTCTTCGAATATTTTAGGAATTCGATAATTTGGTGGCAATTAATGGTAAATTATATGATCATGAATAAACATTAAAGTTAATATAAAGTAAAAACCTGATCGTCATTGACCTTTATATAATACATCAATACCGGCACGAAATAAAGGTTAAAGTAATTAAAAGTCTACAAGAAACCCAATCTCGGCGTGACATTATGCAACGTTTCTAAGAAAACCCCAAGTCCTTGATTCCACATGCCCAAACCGGATGATAAAAATAAATTGTAAAGGAAAATTTAAATTACTGAAATTTGATTCACGTATTTATAATTTTTTAACGTATTTCATTTAACCTCTATAGATAAGACATTTTGCAGTTAAAGCCAACACACTTTCACGAATCGACAAAACTCGAGGTCTACAATAGACCTTTAGCTCGTCTCGTAGGAAGATATCAAAAAGGTAGCAAACAACTAAGCAAGTCACAAGACATTAAGTGACAATATGATATAATGATCCCTACTATTAAATGTTGCTATAAAACATAAATTTTCGTAAGACATTTAATAAATTCCAAGATAAATGATATATTGTTATGTCACATTACATAATACACTGTCGTGAAGACGACATCAAAAGGTTATTACGGGAATCATTTATACAAATTAATCGCACTACAAAACAGACGATATGGTTGTGAAGAAATCGTACGTATCATATTGCAGTACTGGCTATAAATTATCCTTACTCTGTCGCAATGTATTCCTCATACCGGTTTGCTTTCTGTTACATGCATGAAGCACTCATGCGCTAAAATGAATAAAAAAGAACAATTCTTCACTTTCGCGAGTTCACGACTGGTTCATCCCTTAGGATATTTAAAATAATAAAAGCGGTCTCTATGCTTTTAGCTATGATGCAGCTTAATTTTAATACTAGAATCGCTGTATATTTAAAGCATTTACGATGTAACATCAAAAACTGTATATAGTTTAGTAAACGCATATAGAAGCTATACCCAGTTAGAAAACAAAACTCGTCTTAAGAGTACAAGAAAAGAAGAACCATTTACTTCAACACAATAATACCGTTGTATTACTTCCTTCAGATTACTTCACGACATAGTAAAGTTGTGTATGTGAAATCTTTTCAAGGCTAAATTGGCCTTCATGCATATACATTCTCGTGCACATTCCGTTACCAGTCGCTATATTTTCTTCACGTAACCAGTTCAGTCTTAATTTATGCGTAATCCTTACGATTGCCGGTAGAAATGCCATTTAAGAAAGGGAACTCGTGTAGAGGTCATCGGCGAAGGTAACTCGATCATCCGCCTCAAGTCCTACTTGCCTTGAACCACATGATACCGAGAGACAC
This sequence comes from Papilio memnon, assembly GCA_003118335.3. Classification (NCBI taxonomy): domain Eukaryota; kingdom Metazoa; phylum Arthropoda; class Insecta; order Lepidoptera; family Papilionidae; genus Papilio; species Papilio memnon. The sequence continues at coordinate 1,134,681 of LD688961.1, forward strand.
ATCTTATCAATTGACATTTTTCTTATTTCTGGAGCTCGTGCAGCCAAAATAAGCCGTGAAAGCGGACAGAGTTTCATTGGCTGCAAATAGTCAACATTTACTGTTTCTTATATTTAAGATTTTCTCATGACACATTCTAGTATATGACAAAGTTAAATTAAACGAGAAAGATTCAGTTTTCTTTAAGTATTTTACGCCGTATAAAATTTGGCGAAAAATTTTCTATTACAAATACTCAAACGCGAAATATTTAATAATAATCTTTGTAAACATCACACTACGGCGTAACATATTTCGATATAATTAGTAGTGAAGAAATTTAGCAACAAGCGGTGTCGCTATTGACCCAAAAATGCGCATACAACTCGTAATTAAGATTTTTAGATTAGTTATAGCGGTTACTTCAATTACTTCCAGAATATCACGTTAATACATATCATTGATTAAAATAAAAACAAGTTAATATGGTGGTAACATAATATCCTGAAATGATGATACAGTTAATTCGACCTTAAAAAAAAAATCATTTTAATTACTTTTATTATTTTTAAGTATACCAGAAATATTCTTACAAATAACACTTTATTTAACAAACAGTATCGTCCTTGTCAAACCGGAATACCATAAACGTACTAGAAAGGTGATTTCATCATTTCCTACTACGTTTGAGCATTAATAAAATTAATGCATTAAAGGAAACATTGATAAACTTATAGATCTTTATAATGTGCGAAATGAAATAATACGGTTTCCAAAACAATTTTTATTTTATAACCTTCTGCGTATTTCTCAGTATAAATGTCATCAAAATCTCTGCAATGGTTTTATGTACACGAAGGTTACAAATATACGAACATTGTTTTTTACTCATAATTATATAGAAAATATTATTATCGACTCTTGTTAATATTGCTTTGCATGCTTTGAGCCATTAGTTACATTGCATCATTTATTTGCCATTACGTACAAGTGGTTTTAAAAATTTTATTTATTGGTAGAGTTAATCAATCCACTTATAGTTATCAACTTTTTATTACTAAATAAGATACAAGTCGCAACAACTTCAATTCAAACATTCCAAATTAGATTTCTGTTTGCATGACTAGTTCGTATTCTCATCGTTTGTGGTTAGAGGTTAAGAAATATTATTGCAAACTGTTACGCAAATAGCTGATAAACTACAATGGACATTTTGCAGATATCTGCCCAATCTGAGATTCACTCCAACCAAAGGTCGAGTGCTTATGCAACTTGCATATTATGTGTGACAAAACAAAGCACATGTAAATGTTCAGTCTCGACATGCGAGGTAATAGGAAAGTCCTCGGCCGTGTAAGAATGCGGAATCTTTCAACAGCCACGATCTCTCGACGCAGTTAACGGTATCGTTTTTTAAAAACTTATTTTCGGTTTTGGCCTTAGCAAAGCAGTAAAAAACAACAATAGAATAAAAAATATAGCGACTATACATTGTGGCAAAAAGGTATATTTAATTACCTATCTTACTAATCTTCCAAATATTATAAACGCGAAAGTTTAGATGGATGGATGTTTATTAGAGTTTGTAGCCTAAACTGCTGAACGGATCTCGATGAAATTTGACATAGACATAGAGGATAGCCCGGAAGAACAAATAGACTTAGTTTTTTTTAATTCCTCGCGGACGGAGTCTCGGCGAAAGCTAATCAACAATAATACATAAATATTAAAACGTCACGAAAACCTTATTAGTGCCTACCTAATACTTATACTTATACGAGTGAGTCATTCGAATCTTATTCCGTCGGGATCTTTGGTTATGTAAATCGTAGTTAATCCTTAATTTTAAAATTGTATGATCTCTAAATATATTAAATTCGATTAAGTATAATTTTAACAATGAACGTGGTACTGCCGGTAGGTTAATTTATATTGCATACGAAATACAGGCGGATGTATAAGACCGATAAGGTATGGTCATAGGCCTGCTCTTGAAACCAGTTCTAATGGCGGTTGTAGTATTGCAATAATATCAGTGTCCTACTCTTGTACCGAATTGTATCAGAATTCGAAACTAGAACGTAATCGTGAAACTTAAAGGCCGCAATCGTTGGAAGGTAGAGCGCATGTGTACGTGGAATAATTGTCTTTCTATCACAATGTGTATCACATTTAACATGCAAGGCTATGTGCCCCAGTTACTTTCTGTACATAATGTATATCTGCTTTCTTTTAGCTCCAAAATTCTTAGTAATATCGGTTTCGCAAAGATCATTATAGTGGGAATATTGCTAAAGGAAATAAATAAGTTGCGAGGATCAAGGACATAAAATGCTTAACCATTATAATTAGACATAAGTAAGCAGGCTCAGTAAGAAAGCAGTTCACGATAATTCTGAACATTCGGTCAAATAATGGATTCAAATACTACGTTTGTGCATTACAGTTTAGTTCGACAGTAAAATTTGTATTAATACATCTCTTTCATTCTCATTAAGAAGAAAATGACGCCAATAGCTTTTATACCTTTTAATTTATTCGTGATAGCAGTCTAAACCCGGTGTTTTCACGGATATATTACAATCTATAGAGATATTGGTGCTTTGAAATTGTCAGTACATATTTATATATGTCGAGTAACCTTTTGTTTCCATTGCCGAATAAATATTTTTTGTAATAATTTCTGTCATACTCTAGAGCAAAACTGAGTAACAATGTTTTTGCCTGAATATTCCGGCTGTGGAAATGTACTGTTAGAGTAATTCGATCTTATTACCTGTGGCGCAGGTGTGGTGGTTGTGGTAGCTTTGCCCTTGGTGAGTAAACCTCGCTTGAGCAGGCCGCGTGAGGGCGCCGCCCGCGCTTCGTTTTCGTCCTGGGCCCGTGCAGATGCCTGCCACGCCAAACACGTCAAAAGAACGATGCTGGAATTGAAAAAAAAAAATTTTAATAACCAGAAATATAAACCCATGTCGATAGATTATAGTGCAGTTGAAAATGTATTAACATTAATTTTTAACCTATTACCACTATACGTTTAAGGTTTATAATATCGACTGGAAAGGATTATAGGCCTGCCTACCTTTACAATTACCTTACCGTTACCGTTACCTTATCTTATTCATAATAACATCATTTAAGTATTATATTTACTTATATTGTGTTTGTATTAACAAACGAAAATTTTAAACAAAATGTCAAGTACCTATGTGTTAAGATATTTACGTAGCATCAAATCTATTAAATAGCCAGACAAACGCAAATAATATTAATCGGCTGAATGATTTTGAGTACACGTTTTAAGTTTTTGCGAGCCATGTCCTTGCACGTCCAACCTTTATATATTGACGCAGTCACATACCTACCGGCTGAAGTAACATTACAACGAAATCACGATAAATGGTAAAACAAGTAACTTAAAAGTCAATATGTTAAAACACTATTCACGTCCTGTACATGATTACGACGTAAAAAGAACTTTAATAAAACCCAAGTAGTAATAAAAAAAGGTTAGTTTAATGTCAAAGTTTACATTGCATATGCAAGTTATATAATTTTTTTTTTCATTTTATCATCCACAAAGAAATATTACATTATATTTAAAACTACTTCCTGATTTTTTTCATGTCTTATTGCTATTGAATGTAGGCCAAATAGTTCAATGGCGTTTAATGTCATTTGAGAGTGGCATGCCGAGGTTGGGCGAATGCCGTGTACGGAGGTGGACTGGTTCAACTCTACGACATTCAACGGCCGGTAATAAGATATACAAGTGTCAGAAACAAGTGCGAACATTTCTCTACAACTGACGATAAGTATCAACGCCTCACGGGTCATTGATAGTTGAGTAATAGATCAACTCCAGGGTCAGGTCGAATGAATGATTATCAGATTCCGCATCCGCTTCCGATCGTACTTTATAATCTCATCCAACTTTCTATATTTTATATAATAAGTCACAAAGTCACGAAATACTTTTGCATAAAATATGTTCAATCTATACATGTACAAATTGTACCCTTGTAAATAATGCGAGTGCACGCTTCTAGCAATTCATTCTTGATAGATGTATGTTTAGTCATTCGTAGTAGATGTAGACATAGATTAGTGCTAGTTTATTTTGTCACGTTTGAATATGTCTACTTCAGTATGCAACTCAGAGCACTCGAATGTATTTCTGTCTCAAGTCACGTCAGAAAAAGTGCAGCTTTCTACGCGAGTAAAATCCAATGAACTCTGTACGCTTAAGAGCTTTAAACATTTATTTAATTCACTTTACGGCCATAGGAATAATTACTAGAAGTAGCAAGAAGTAAAGATGACCTTGTGACAAAATGCGGTAGCCTGTCGTAGTGATTGTACAGCCCTTGGACTGTGACGAGCAGGCAAGGCGAAGCAATCAATTGAATTCCTTAAAATAATCAAGTAGCTCCATTTAAAGTAAGACAGGCATCGAGTTGGTGACTGTCTTAACAATTATTGCTTGTGAAATTACTTATACTTCATTGAATTATACCATGAGAAGCGTTCTAACCTATCTTCCCACAAAACACAAAGGTTACAAATAAAGTTAGGCAAACAACTAAAATTGCACAAACTACGGCACATATCTAACCTTGCTTAAAGAAATGTTATTGCGTATGAAAATTTTAACATTATATAAGTATGAATTAGGTGCGAAAGAAACTTTGAAATATAGAATGTATGCAAGTCCCTGCATCGTACATACATCGGCAAATGTCAATAGCTTAGTTGCACAACAGTGTTTTATTGCCAAATGGCTATGTTCGTAAAGTTTGAGTTGAGTAAGTGGTAAGTATTATTGAACATCTTTATCCAGTCATGCTTGCGAATTATATACCCCTTGTCTCCTTATTGTTTTTTATATTACCATACATCATTTAAAAACAATTATACAATTTTTAAATTAATATAAGTACGTAAGTATTCTTAATATAAGATGTTCTATCGAATTAAGTCGTCTATGATAGTTAACATATTTGTTCTTTTAAGTCAATCACAATTAAAATATTATAACTTTATTAATAACATTCCTTACTTTTAAAATATGCAAATGGAACAAATTTAGAGTTATGTCGACCTGTCATTCCGGAGTAATATAAATAAAGCTCATAGTAATATTTAAATTAATTCAAGATATTTTATTGATTGAGGCAACTTGTAAATGTACTACATACTGTTTAGTTCAAGTGCTAATGAAATTACGAAGACCTCTAAAACTGTCCTAAGAATGTGGATCTAAACAATTTTAAGACAGGGTAGAACTAACTAATCCGCCAAAGGTTTGAAAATCTATTTTCGATCTGTAAAATTAAATTGTTTAGAGATAGTAGCATTATGTAATATTTTAAATGCATTTAAGTTTACTTCTGATTTCTTTTTGAACTTCGTTAGTTATTTAGACTTAATTAGAATATCCAAGCATTCGATTAGATTGTAATAATAGATAAACAAACGTGCAATTTGACTAAACAATTGCAAAGATATGGATTTTTTATACTTATTAAAAGCAACGACATATTAGATTTTATCTATGTTATTATGCCTATAAAATGTACACTTTGATCTTATCAAATGTTTACGTAACATGGTTTATTTTAACTAATTGAAAGCTCAGAGTTTGCTCGTAACTGTGACTGTTCATCCTACATAACGACGATTGCCTAATCGTAGGTCGCGGATCTAACTTTCAACATGGGACGGAGTAAGTGAGGAAACCGGTTCGCGGTTTCGCTCAATTAGTTTGAAAATTAATTGGTTCGGTGCACTAGGTCAGCCTGTGACTGGCTATAATGAGGTTTATAAGTCATCACTTGTGAAAGAAAAATGAATCGTCCTGTGATCTACGCGATTTGCAATTGTTTCCATAAATGTACCTAATTAGTATTGAAAACTGATTCAGTTAACATCGAACATTATTCGAGACTGCTGTATTTAAATAACTCGTTAATCAGGATTTTAAAATGGCATGAAACAACCAACATTAAGTAATTAAATATTAAGTTATTTATTGCACATCATGAATATTTCCATTTATATCATTTTCTGGTAACTCTTAATATATATATTTTTTGTTACCATAAAATCCATGTTCAACATATATTATGTAAAATATTGATAAAAGCACTTTTTATTAATTTGCATTTTAATATTACGCACGACCATTCGTGACATTTTGAAAGGTTAATACAATAAGGCATAAATCACCATCCATTCGTACACAGTTCCTCGTCACAACACCTTTGTGACGCCAACACCAATCGTAGCCTTATTAGAAAGGCAAAATACTTTTTAAGAACACTACTTTGTTTGAATTGCACGTCTCTACAAATAGGCTTTGTTTCCTAAATGTATTGTTGCATACTTTAGAAATCAATGACTATTTTTATTTACGAATGATAGTAACAAAGTCGCGGGGCGAAAAGTTTAAAAAAGACTGAATTGAACACCTTATACACAAAATTAGCAAACACCGGCACCTTCTGGATGGTTAATTGCAATATTATGACATCGCAATGGCATTCGCTCAGCTGAGAGTTGTGCAGATGTAGCTGCAGAATATAGAAAGCTTATAGGTGGGTGAGATAAGTGATGTACGGTACTTACAAGGGGAGTATCCTCATGTTGGTGTTGGGGCCGCGTGTGTCACAAGAGGCACTGCCGTTGGTCCTTTCTCCGCGGAGCGGTTGCGTGCAGGTCTACAGTGTACGGAGGCCACGCTTGATCTGCCGTTCCAACGCAAGCACTTCGGGTACACTCCAAGTTTCGGTGTCGCTGCACTGGTCCGCCCGCCACCCCGGCATCATTTACCTGATTTATATGCGTAGAGGCGCACACGACACCACACATACCTATCATTGTCCACATAGCGCCGTTTGGTAATTTGTTACCACCCAAATAGACTAAATCCTGTTCTCTGTACACTGATGCTGACAATGACTTGCTCGTTAGTTAAGAATTTGCAATTTTTTTGCGGCAATTGAAGTCTTCTTTTATGTTATTTTTAGAATAATTTTCAATAACTGATGATCTAGCTGTTGTTTTTTTAACACGGTGACCCAAATTATTAATTGGTTTATTTCGTATTTTCTTTTAAGTAACAGCCTTAATAAAGAAATATAAATTTTACATTTTAATTATAGCAGCTAAGTATAAAATATATATTAAAAACAAGACTAGACTATTTATAAGACGAAATATTTAAACAGTTACGAGATCTGTAATTCGGTCATTCGATTTAAAATTAAGTAGAAACTTACAGAGTGAGGCTAGTCACTTTCATTGAGGTCAAAGGTGAGGATGACCCGACAGAAGATGTGAAGTAATATCTAATCGAGCCGTCCAACCGGTGATAATGCATAAAGTACACTTGAAATTTGCCATTTTCTAACAGGTGATTGTTCATCATAAACATGCGAATTGAAAGGTTGCATTTATTTAAAACTTTAAAAGGTCTAACAGTATCTTTTATTTTTTAAATTTCAAAACAATCTTATATCTTGTGACAAGGAAATTGATTTCTCCATTTATAAGTACCTTTTTCCTTTATTAAGCGAACTGAAAATACCAGATATTCACTTCTGGAATTTAAGCTAGATTCTTAGTGAAAGTAAAAAAAACCCGCATTAACATTGACAGAATGTATCTTGTTATTATGTGTAGCCAAGTATTTGATACATTTTAAGTAAAATATCTACAAATTGAACAAGACACAAGCTCAAAGTAAACACTACACGAACTAGATTCAGCTATTTCCTTTAACTAATTCGTATCTCCAATAGGAATTCGATCGACACAGACGACGATTCAATACTCACAATTTACTTTTCACGCTGTTAATGCCTTACGAACAAAATACTTTCGCTTTTGTTGCCTTATGTAGCAACTTGCTATATTCGAAATCAATTGCAAGGTCTGTTAAAAAAAACGCATCATCGTTTAAGATACAAATGGTGATCAATGGCGTAGGTTTTGATAAATTAAGTAAGACTTTAAAACTTAAGACAATAAATAAAAATCGATGTCAAATTATAATTTATAATAGCGCAACGTTGAACTATTGCAGTTAAGAGCTACATGAATAACGAAAATATTTCTTCGTTTTGTTTGAATAGGAAGAAAATTTGCCCATAATTTTTTAAAGTAGATCTACGGGTATGTATAAATGTAAACTGGTTCCATTTTGTTTCACATCTTTATTCTGTATATAATTTATTATATGAGCATACAATTACGTTATTTCTTCCTTCGTATCACATCTTAAACTATTTATTTAGCGCTTAAATCTCTCTTTTCTTTTTATTACCTTTTTAATTGGACTTGTCTTGGTGGGTTGTCGTTGTCGGTGGCCAGAGAGAACATAAAACTCATTAACAAAATAAATAATAATTATACAAATCTCGTTCTTATAATAATTTATACGTAATCGTTACTATTTTGAAAGAATATTATTTTATGTGTTAAATAATACAATTTTTTCACAAATGCTGCGCCTATTTTATTATTGCCATCTAGCGATAGATATTGACTGTCCAGGTATATTATAAACTAATCAGTATTTAACAAAGAATAATAAATATTTACATCATGTTTCGACCGCGACTCCGTCCGCGCGAAATTAAAAAAAAAAACAAAAGCCTATGTTTTTTCCAGACTATGCTCTACATGTATCCCAAAATTTCATCCAGATCCGTTAAGCCGTTTAGGCTACACACTCTAACAAACATCCATCCATTCATCTAAACTTTCGCATTTATAATATTAGTAAGATTATTTAGAACAACTTTAATAATGGGTAAATATAACTATTACCGTCAAATACGCAATGTAGGTAAACAGTTTTTTATTTCTTGTGGCTTATCAACAAAATACAATAGTTATATTTTGTGCCAAGCAGCCATCCCACGACAATCTTCAAGTTCAGTATAGACAAAAATATCTGTTGATAGGAGTCACTTACGATTCAATACATTGTGGACGTAAAATTATTTTGTAATGATGGGTTGCAGAATCATCATATGGCAAAATAAACACTGACATGGAAATACTTTCGAAGCATTTTGATGCCAATCAAACTTTGACACAATAGTTCTATTGTTAACGCTTACGCAAAGCAGCACAATTATTATATTTTAACCGCTAACGAGCATAATAATATACTTTAGATTCCCAAATCATTATAATACGAAGCAACTCTTCTATTTAACTTTGATAATCAAGCTGGAAATATAATGTTATATGTATTTACAATGCTATATATTTTTTTCTTCTTGTGTATTTCTTGATTAACGAATTATCTGTTTGATTTTTTCTCATTAAGTCACATGCTATCCTATAATTTTCTGTGGTACAGTTCGCTTAGGCACGAGTGGTATCTTCTTATACTCTTTACAATAGTGAATCCAAACGAATTTTCATAAAAATTACTTAAAAAAATTATTGTTACGGACCCCAACACACCTTTTTACACCTCTCCCAATGTGTTAACGGAAATGTATGAAATCCATCATTATACATAGTTCCTAGGCAAGGTGTATAAATCCTGAAATCACTCGGATGTATTAAATATTTCATTTTTACAGGGGGCTTTGGCCCGAAGTGACTATAACGCCCCATAGGTCTAAAGTTACGAAATGTCGGCCAAGTAATAAATTTTGTTAGACACTTTTCCTAGGAAATCTATACCTTGACAAAATGTCAAACGTAAATGTAAAAATTGAATATATTACGGGGAAGCGGAGATAAAATGTACTTAGAATTGACAAGAAAAGTAGGTAAGCTTATTTCTCTGGTGAAAAAAAATACAAGCAACACTTATTGCGCATGTGACAGCAAGTTATTTGACATGTCACGAAGCAAGAATGAACGGCGGAAGAGATTGTTTGATGAAAGGCCTTTTATCACGTTACGACTTTAGACGCCAAGTGGATCTGATAGATTTTCATCGTGAGCCCGACGATGATAACATATTTATATAAGGAGGTCGCCGGATGATGAGGGTTGTCGATGATCAAAGGGGGGTTAGCCAATGAAAAGGGGGGAGGTTAGCCAATGACCAAGGTGGAGATCCGATGGTATCTTGTGTTTAAAGATAACTAATTGTTTACTCAACTTACACGACCAGAGGAAGTGGCTACCAACATTTTAATTTTACTCTGATAGAGCTCTCCAATTATGCAGTGTAACAACGGTAGAGAATTTAAGAGATAATACTGATTAACAATGTGTTTTATTCATAGAAAACATAAGTTTCATACATTGCCTAATGCGATTATGATATACAATTCCTAGGAAACGTGTACATTTATCAGGATATGTTTATATTTAATAATCTTTTTTAACAACATTTTACACATTGTCAAAACAGCTTCGGAATTCTATAGTTTTTCTAGGTATACAACTCCTAGTTATCACACATTTCCGTTAACATATGCATATTTTATTTAGCATGCGTGTGGGAGTGTGACGAGAGAGTGTGTGTATGTGTGTGCACTCAAACGCCATCTTTTGAATAGGATGAAAGAACTGGACCGGGTGTGTTGCATCCATCACAATTTATAAATGTATTATCTATGTTTTAAATAAAATTACTGTTGCGATTACAATACAGCACTTTTGTAGGTTTTTTATTTATTTGTTTTTAATTTTAGTTTCTAAATTATTGTTATAAAATCGTAGTGCATTAAAAAATACTATCAATGTTTTTTTACCTTGGCAATACTAAGCTATAAGTTGTCAGTATAATGTCAGTGTCGTGGTTTCCTACAATTATCTGGTCTGTTGTATGCGGAAAGAGGGAACATTTTGCCTTGTGGTAACTAGCAAATTGTTTAATATTCATGGAATTTACGAAAAGTTTACTCCTCGCTTATGTTAATTCATGAATAACGAAGGTGAAAATAAAATGTGTGTGACAAATTATGAGATGTCATTGTGTTGACTTTAATGGTGATGTGATGTGATGTGTTTACGGTTTGTTCTACAAATAATTTCGTCATGTCTCTTTCGTTTTTCCCTATACAGTAGTCTCGTTGAGGCAGGTCCTAATACTTTTATTTAAATATATATTAAAAGTAGTAGATAAAAACACTTTATAGATACTTTTTATGAAAAGTTTACTTTTCTTTTGCTGGAATATTAGAAACTTAATTAAAACTGTGATAGAAGTTTACAAAGTAGAAGATAGAATATTTATGTGTGATAAACAAATATTTTTGGATTAAAAATAAACTTTAACTAAACTTAAACTAAAGTTGGTTACTAATTAATTAATTCTTAGGATGAACAAACTTTTTCCTTCACATTGTTAATTTAATAAAAAAATCATTTTCTTAACAAATATCAACTTGACTGTGTTTCGACTGCAGTGACACTTAGATTAACAGAAATTATATTCTCTTAAAAAACTGAACAATTTGTATCCATATAAGTGTTGCCGCAATTAAAACCCACAGGCATACAACGCTGACAAATCTTAACGAACAACTCTTATTTGTTGGCACTAACAGTATTGGTTGATTTGCTTATTACATTAAAGCTAAACATATGCAATACCACAATTAAAATAACATTAAAAATAAATTATATGTAATTCAAATAATGATAAATAGTGAGCAAAAAGTCTCATTCATATGAAAAGGACTTTTGTTAATTTTTTTTCATGCACATATATTTATTTTATTGATGGTTGGTGATCATAAAGGGCACAAACAAAAACATTAATTTTGTAATCAATATTACATGTAAAATAAGATTAATTCATGTATTCTTCCTCAACTACTTTTAAAATATAGTTTTGTTTATTCAAATAATGTCTTACTATTTTTACAGTCATAATTAAACTAAGTAAACAATAAATATACTAGTATTAATAATTTAAGAATCACTTATATTTGTTCACAAATTAAATTCATTATTTAAATGACTTAATGTATCCAGTCAATTGGCAGTCATGATGTGGTACAAAGTAATAAATAACATGTCCTTGGTAATTCTGATGACAACACACAAATATTTAGGACAAAGTATTTGACTATGTTGTTTTGGAAAAAACAGAATAGGCCTCTCACATATCTAACGATAGATTGTTAAGGTACAAGTAATTTTTAACTAGAGAAAAGATAGTTTGAGCATTGCTTTTTGACAGTATATTTGATTTTAAGTAAGTTGCATAATAAGATATTTGCTCCTGTAGTACCTAGAAATCTTCCCATTTAAGTGAGTTTAATCATTATTACCAACTTGAATTTCTTATCAGCAACAGTTTGATTAAAGTCTGGACAGGCTGAGATAACCACGTTCTTTTGCATTGAATTCAATATTATCTTTGCTAACTATTTATCATATCAATTGCCTTGATTTTTCTAAGGTAATATGACATTAAAAATCCGTAATCAGAGTATATACAAATGTAGATGAAAAAAAAAGCTTGCTATGTATGTTACCTATGCTGCAATCTAATTTTAAAAAGTTTAATTCTAACCATGAATACCATATCATTAAATAATAATTGGGTTATTAGGTTAAGATTCTCCTTATCTTACAATTAAAGAATATTTAACTAAAACTTAATGACAAGAACACTTGATTTTTGCTGTTGACCTACATCATATCGAATTAATTTAATGTTACGTTCGTTTTCTTATCTACAAAATACATGTGTTGACTCACATTTCATAATATACGACTGACTTGTATTTTGGTATATTTGCTCTATTATTGTCATAAGTAAACAAATATCTCATAATTTTACGTAAAAATAATTGGTTACTCTGCAAATTTTTTTCCGTAATTTTTCCTATCGTAATCTATAGAACGCGTACTTTAACAGATCTTCCGAAACTGAGTATGCAAGGTGCAATAATGGACTTGAGTAAATACAGATTACAGTCGGCATAGACTTAGCCTTAGATAAGTCTGGCCTTGCTCAACCACGTTTGCATTGGCCGGCCATTTATCTTAAACGCTTTGCGTCTGATCAGAATTAATGAAATATTAATTGCAATTCAAATCTATGAGTTTATTGTAATGTCTAACGATTTAATGATCAAGCTGTATTGTTGTGCACAACGCTAATATACACGCCGACAGTAAAATATTCGTTTAAAATCCAAAGATACGCGATTGAATTTAAAACTTACGCCATTCTATTGTCAACTATAACTAAGTTAATAACTGCTCGTTAGTAGTCTTTTCTTTTTGAACGATGGGTAGTGAACGTAAGGTAAGATATATGTTTATGTATGCCATAGGAGTTTCTTATCACAGTAATAAAAGTAAAAAAAACAATTATAGAGTCAGCAGTTGCATTAGCTGCGCGCGGCACCACAAAAGCCGTCTGGAACGATGGCAGATAGCAATTACACGGTATACATTGTAGCCTCTACAGCTATAATGTATGGTATATTAGTCCATCCCATTTTAGTCCTTTTCAATATCCACCATTTTCTCCCAAGGAATGGATAAGCGAAAGAGATACGACATAATAAAAATAAAATGCATTTTCAGATCAGTGAAATGTACATTGGTATGTGGTCCCGTATTACTCACAGTGAAATGTCCACCAATCGGTGACGGAAGCCACGAAATTTGTTTCGATATTACTTAGGAGCAAATAAAAACAATAACATGTGACTATTTGTGGTTAATTTGTATGTAAAGTGACCTATTTTCGTTTCGCAATTTATTTATATGAAATTATTGTTTCGAATGCTGTCAAATGGATTCCGAATCAGAACGGAGCTCGAATAACCAGATAAAAAATGAGAAGACGAAAAAAATGGAGACAGAAAGTACAGACCTGACTTTTGACCAAATATGCAAACAAGTCAGCAAACTGGATGTAGATGACGGTGGCGATGGCTCTGGAAGTTCGACGGATAGCGAAGATTTAGTTAACGCTATTAATTATAACACAATAACCTCTTTAGCTGCACTTAAAGATATTATTCAAGGAGAGAATGACACTCCTGAAACTGACAGCTTCTTTCAGCATTATTTTATGAATCATTGCAACAATCTTTCGAGTCGTAACAGTAATTCGCCGTTCCCGTTTGTGGAGAGGCGACGCCTATCACAATGTCGTGAAGAAGACGAAGACGATGAAAAAAAGAAAGATACAGCAGACGTGCTGGGAAAAGCTTGGCTGGCTCATAAGAGTACTGACATCACAGAAAATGATACACGAACAAGTAAAAAGCAATCCCAGGATGAAGATTCTTCAACAGATGAGCGGGAATCTTCTAAGCGCACTGTAATAGGGCCAAAACACAAATTCTTAGTGACTACCGCTGAAGCAGCCATACCTCCGCCACAGGTGGAGAAAGCTATTCGCTCACAAGTTCATAACGCTCATACGGTACACTTTGGTACGAAAGGAGTTGAAGAGCAAAGACGAAGCGTTCGATCAATTTTTGCTGAGGAGAATCTTCACCGAGATAAAAATTATTTTGACAGTAGTTTAATAGAAATAAGATCTACGGTGGACGGTATACCATCCAGCTCAGAAGATATTTGGGTGATGCGAAAGGAAGAATTAAAGGTATGATCATGTCAATTATTAACTACATTTTATTGTATACAGTTACTGACTTGTCCCCGCGACTCAATCCGCGCGGAATAAATAAAAATATTTAGTAGCTTATATGTTCTTCAAGACGCCAAATTTCATGGAAACCCGTTTAGCCGTTTAGGAGTTACCTTCGAAGAAATATCCGTTGTATTGTATTTAAAAACCCTACTGCTACCGGTAGTCTTTATTATTTTTATAGATAAAGACAAGTCTAAGGTCAAAAATCTTTTGAAATCCTTGTGATTTTTAGATGGTAAAATCCCTTCATGCATTGCGAACAATATGTTACAGCGATCATTCTAAATGATAACTGTGAGATGCAGATATTAAAGTGACGTTTATTTAATTTTCAGAAAGAAATTGGCAAGTCCAAATCTAAAGTAGTCGATCCGCTCAAACAATCTGTAGAAGATAAGTTAGACAAGAAAGAAGTGAAGCGGAACCGCTCTGGCACTTGGGGATCGCAGGTTTCATACAAGGAAATCGAACCTGTGAAGAAAACAAATCTTAAAAAAGAAAAAGAAAGAAGAAGCAGCGATGAGAGGCGACAAAAACGAGGTGAATATCATTTTATTACGCTAGCTAGCTTCGCACACGTACATGCACATAATAGATTTGCTTAGGATCCAGTGATAACAAAATACTGGATCCTTATTTAGGTTAGTGGAAATGAACCCATTACACGTGCTTTGTGTATACTATTTTTTGATCTTCGATTGAAGTGAGATTTTAAAAACAATGAGAATAGATTTTCATCGTTGCCGTAACGTTTGGTTAGAATGAGCCCATGTACTATTTGAGTTGCTGTATATCTGGCGCCTCGCCAACACTTAGCCAGATAGACTACCTGATAAAAGAATGTTACGTAAAGTAGGTTATAAAGTATATCTCTATGTTATGCATTTAATTAATAGCTAAGTCTAAATGTTCAGAATCATCTAAATACATCATTAAAGTTTTTTTAATGACATGATTTAAGTATGATTTTTTTTTATTTCTGTTTCATTTGTTTTAAAACTTACGCCGTTTTATTGTAAACTATAGCTAAGCTATTAACTGCTCGTTAGTAGTCTTTTCTTATTGAAGAAGGGGTAGTGAACGTAATGTAATAGCTATGCCTTTGTCTGTGAATAAACTAAAGATGTTAAATGTGGAACTGAATGCAGGAACAATAGGGAGTAGTTTATTTAAACTCATGCTATTTTATAATCTTTGTCTTACATCTATTTCATTTATTGTGCGAATGATCACGTAACTTATAGCTGCACAAAGCAGGTATGTTCTGTGAGGTCATGGTACATTCCCAGACTATTCGACTGATTCAAGCCGCAACTAACTTCGTTGCTGTGGAACTTTATGAATTGTTTTAACTGTGGGTTTCCACTGTCGAAATAATGTATTGTCATATCTCTCATTTCTTTTTGGAAAAGCGAAATAATGTGATTTAATACAAATGTGTCAGCAGTAATTCATGGTAACAAGCAGTTTAATACTACCTGCTTCAAAATCTGTAAGACGATTGTGAGTGTTTGATTTACACATAATTATTTATATACGTTGTATTATCAGCGAACATTCGCTGTAAACATAAACTTATTAAAACAACTATAATCGGTAAATTACCTTGATCAAAGTCATCGTGTTGCAGTAATAATCGTTCAAGTGTTTTTATCACCTTCCTATTAATTTTCTTACGAGCGAATAACACAAATGTCGATAAATACAGTTTTTGCACAATATAAAGAAGAAAATTAAAGCAAAATAACAAGATAAATAAATGTATTTGGATGTCAGCCAAATATGCTTTTTAGAAAACAGTAATGCATAAAGTAAATTATGCAATATGTATAAATAATCGTCATTTAAGTTTTGCCGTAAATTGTAATAACAAATGTTCAGTAAATGTTCGTTAATGTCGATAAACTTATCAGTGATCGTTGTTATGACGAACGTCATCGGAATTTGTTGTGGTGTTGAGCGTAACAAATGCATAATGCATGCCGTTCCAATGCGCTAATATTACGCGAAAATAGCGGTGTTAGCGTTAGAGTTATTTTGGTAAATGGGAATTTGTCTATTGCGGTCGTTCTAGCCTTTTTTACGGGACTTGGTGATCTGACCTTGACATAGCAACTCGATTTAATCGTCTATAATTAGGGATATATGGAGACTGTGTGAGGTAGTAAGTTTTTAATTGGTCGCTAAGGGCCTCCTTTTATGAGAATTTAGTATAACAAATCTGCGATCATTATGAGACTGAAATACGTTACTCGTACAATGAATAAAAACGTTTACGGTAGGCTAAGTACTAATTTAATGATACCGACTTATGCCAGCATACCAGTCTCCATTTATTTTATCATTACCTTGTGATTCATTAGTGTTAGGTTGACATAAGTTTCGAGGGAGTAAATCTCTAGTTACGTAGTTCAGAAACGCATTTCATAAAGTTATCGAACCAAAAATACTAACGAATCGTTAAATCTAGTTGGGAAATCGGCCATTAATGATTTATAGTAATGATCAGTAGAAACTGGCAACATATATAAATGGTAATACATTCGGGGCCTTCGGGGGTAATACGTGAGTATGTCAAATCCTGCATATGCAGTTCAAGTAACGAATTGGTAATTTACTACAACTGACCACTGATTACCGACATAAGTCCGTTCAGAGCTTTTCATTTACAAGGTAAAAGCGGATATAACAAAATGCATAGTAATACGACTGGCCGAGATATCCTCGGAAGCGTAACGTATACACGCAGTTATAATTACGCACTGCAATGTCATTGATTTACTGTAACCATAAAGCGTAGCCTACAAACAGTATCGACGGTTACCTAAATAAAATAGCATTAATACAATAAAAACTCTTTGTCTAAAGGCCGGCAAAGGATCTACAGTTCCACTGGTGTTGCGCAAGTCGATTTGCGTTTTGCGACATTTTCTTTCAAGAAATAATAAATCCCAATAATTGATATAGGTGAAGAAACAATGCAAGAATGCATACTAATCACTAACTCATTAAGAAAATACGTAGGCAATAAAAGGGGCTTTTCAATGAAATTCTTCTTGATATTTTTGTTACGTGATATTGTCGTAAGCGTAAGTTTAGGTAAATGCAGGCCAATAACACGATTTGTTATTTACATTATCGTGGATAAACTATCAACTTGGATACGTTATTTGTAGACTGTATGTACAACCTATTTTTTGACTCCATCTAACTAATAGTGGATTCTGAGAACATGTCGGATTTTATTCGATTTTAATAAAATTCATTCAATTCTCCTTGAAGTTTACTCATAGTTCCTTGTTCGAAATGCTTTAAAAAATCGCTAAATATAAAATTTACAAAATATGATGTCATGTCAGGTTTACAGTTGTCTACAATGTAAACAAGTTACTTGTATATGTGTAGTATGTAATGACAAATAGCAATTAGATATCCTTTTTTTCAGACCATCGTCTGGACGCAGCTATTACCCGCAGCTCACAATCAGTTGGCGAACGCAAGCGTCGAGGATCTGCTGACGATGGACAGGCTGATCAACTATACCAACAGACTATACACGGTAATTCAATTATCAATTATATTAAAAGCCATATTTCCGTAATCCAACAGCATATATAATGGATGTATGGATGTTGAAGCGAATGAGATGTGAAAGAACCGCGATTTCTGGAAGTCTTAATCACTGGTTATTAACCAGTACTAGTTCCCCTAAATGTTACAAACCTGAGTGTTCTATATGTTTGTGGTCAATACTAATATCGATAGTAAATCTATCAGTTACTAACTATTGCTCGCGACTTCGTCCGCGTAAAATTATAAAAAAAATATAGCATATGTTACTCAGTGTAAAGGAGTTTTTTAATGGTGCAAGAATTTTAGGAATCGACCTAGTAGTTTTTGAGTTATTTCAATATATACAAAAATCCATAAATACAATTTTTTCCTTTATGTGTATAATACAATATTAGAATAGATGGGTTTTACCCTTTGTATTTGAAAAAAATGTATTTATGGATTTTTGTATATATTGAAATAACTCAAAAACTACAAGGTCGATTCCAAAAATTCTTGCACCATTAAAAAACAAAGAGTTATTTTATAGACCTTAACATTTAGGCACTACCATTATACGGAATATTTCGATACACAGCTGATTAACATTACGATGTTAAGATCTTTTCTTATTATCTTATACAGGTACAAGTGGGGTGAGCAGACGTCCAGCCTTATTTGATATTTTCAAATCACGTCCTCGGGGAGATGCAAAGCGTCATATGTCTATAATGCAGCAATTCAAGTCCACTGTTCAGGTATGTTTATATACTACTTCTAGTACTAGCTTTTGCCCGCGATTCCGTCCGCGTAATATAAAAAAAACAAACGAAATTAAGTATGTGTCCTTCCAAACTATGTTCTACGTCTAAGCCAAATTTCATCCAGATCCGTTCAGCCGTTTAGGTTACAAACTAACAAACATCCATCCATATAAACTATCGCATTTATAATATTAGTACGATTAGTATGATTAGAGTGGAAATAATTGTATTGAGTGTTAAGTAAACTAAATGCTTTGATATTCAGTTAGCTTGTTGAATCTTAACTTGCTTAATTTCGAATATTAGATTCATTTTAACTTTTCACGTTATCTTAGGTTTCTTTAGAAAAAAAAAATAGCTTAAGCTTCAATTTTAAATTACCATAGTTCATTTCTTCTTTTTAGAATATGACGAAATCTAGTGGCGGCAGTAAAGAAGGTCAGAAGACAGAGGCAGGAGAACAAGGCGCGTTGCCAGGGTCCACATCGCCCCATCAAGGTGCGGACGCTACGGTAAGAAAAATACACTAGTTTTTATAATTATAAAGATTCACTTTAGTCTGACCAGAAATATAAAAACCGTCGTCATATTGCGGAAAAATAAGGAAAATTTCCTTTGCGCAAATTTAAAGTAATGTAATAAAGAAGCACGAACGCCCTCTTGGTTAGGTTATGGTTAAGTGTGGCGAGTTCTCTTTTATAGGGAACAATTATAGTGACACTGAATGTAATAATTTTTTTTTTACAATTTCGTTTTTCTTACAGACCGGTGGAAGCCAGAAAAATGAGAAAACAGTCTCCGACACGAGCGATTCGGGAGGCGGGTCTAACTCTACTGTTACATCTCCACAGGGTAGTGACGCCATGGTAAGATATAAACACATATTGCACTATATTATTCTTTTTAATTAAATTTTTATGGAATTTGTTTTGTGGACACACAGAATATTACTAAAAAATTGTTTTTACTTGCAGTACGCTCATACGTTGCGTCCGGAAATGTTGTATCGGCGACAAAGTCCAATTGCAAGAGTACTCGACATGTTTAGAGGAATGACATCTGCGAACTCTCAGCCGGAACAAGTTAATCAGAAACGTCGAATGGTAAGTATTGTTTATGCCTGTTTGCGTTAGATGGCGTTGTTATAAATTGTATAATTTTTAGTTACAAAACTAGATGGCGTTGTTTACCTATCATGCATCAAAATCAAAATTTAAAACTGTTTAAACAGTTTTATTTTTGAAATTGAACCAAAGATTTCTCAGCATTGGATACCGATAATATGTATTGATATTGCATTGAGTAACTTGTATTCACATATCATATTGTTGTCTTTGTTCTTTCAAACATAATGTGAGAGATGACATGCCAAGACAAGTGTCACTGCAGTCGTCATAGTTATTCACACTTTGTAATAGTTGTAATCTAGTTTGTTCCGATTATCCTTAGTGATGTAATTGCCTCGAAAGGAGTCTGCATATATGAAGGCAATGATATCTAATGTGGACACATTAGTTTGACCTTGCAATCCACGAATTAAAAAAAAACAGATTTTGCTTTAGATGTTTTAAGGGCACAAACATTAATTAAAATAACTTTCAACAACTTTTTAGTGGTTTGGAAATAGGGACATACAAACAACTATTATTAAGTGTGAGATATACATAAATAAATATATTTTATAATGTAAATATTTGGATAGATTTATCTTTTAGTGGAAGATTCTTTAATCTTATCTGTGTATTGTACGGATAACTATGATTGGAGAAAGATACATTTTTCTATGATAGAGAACTCGAAATATTCCCTTATGGATTCTAATCAAAACTCTAAATTAGGGATGGTGAACTATTGGCACGCGTCACAATACTTTGTGCATCTCACTTATCAAAAAAATCGTTATTACTATGGTTTATATACTATGTATTCACTAACATTTTCAATAGGTAATACTGATCAATGGCGATAATACTAAACTAAAGAAATTATTTGTGTTGTGTATCACAAGGTTAAGATGAAATTTAGATATGATAATTAAAAAAAAAATGAGTAAACGAGCAAATACGTATAATTTAACAAGGTTTACCTGTCTGACGTGATTTGAGAGAAACGTGTTCTCTATATCAAGTTTGTTAAAAATCATCGTAAACTTCATAAGTAGGCCATCTTCGAATAGTTACTGCAAATATATTTGTTTAAAAGTTCATATCTTAATTTGTGTCACCCGTTAATAAAATCGTTAGATCGTCGCTACTAATCAAAACTAATTAATTGCCCTCAAATCCATTTAAATCTCGCTACAATTATATACAAAGGATAGTTTTGCACGAGAGGCGAATAGAAGACCAATCAGCCGCCGTTGAACTACGTGAAACACTACGTAATAACGCTTAATAAATCGAGGCTAAATGAATACGGAAAACATAACGTTTGTGACCGTACATTGTGCACTTTGTTTTGTAGTAATCAGTCCGCGCGGTATTCCATTCTGTGAACAACACTTGATTGAAAGACAATACGTTGCTAACTGAAACGCTAATATTTCATAAAATCTTGTTCAGAGAATATTGATGCTGTGAAAGAAATTGCGCACGATTGCACGACTCCTGGGACCGGTTTGAACTTCCGTAACGAAATACCAGCATCTTCGGAAATTGTTCACTTACCTTAACCGTTGCATAACAAACTAGTATCTCGTGACAACAACGTTATCGCTCAGTACTTCAAGAGATGCCTTCGCGGTATAACCTCGGCTATTCAACGCGACTTTGCGAAACATTCTCCCACTTTAAGTTTTATAGTTGCTCCCGCGGAATGCTTTGTTAGTGCGGTGTCTGTGAATACGTCGCAATGTCAAATTATTTTAGATGGATTAAAGGGAAGAGGGAGGAAGATGTTATTTATTCGGAAAAGCCTAGAAGTCGCTCTCTTGATCCTAGATCTTTGGAACTGTCTGGTATCAGATTGGTTGCTCAGAATCATCAACAACAACAAGAAGAGGTAATATGAATATTGAAATGAAATAATTTGATTGGTTTATATTAATTTGTTTAGTCACTTAAGGATACATTTGTAAGAAATTGTGTAAATTAGGAATTGCCAGTAGTATACACGCTTACGGAATGAAATATTTAATCCAAAGTCGATTTCTAACTATTTATTCTTTTATATCATAATGAATTCTCAATTAGTAGTGTTGTTTAAGAAAAAAATATTCGAAGAATATTTTATCTTCCATTGTTGTTTTTTTCTAAAAATCTGTTAGTTTCCTTTTTATTAACGAATGATGGCTTCTTTGCTACGTTTCTACTCGTATATAAGTAGGATATTATAACTTTACTGAAGTCTATGTTATCTTGTTTATTTTTTACAAGGCCAATTTGATTATCAAGTTAAAGTTTTGAAATATTGTAATGAAATGTATGTGTTGCTATTTATTTATAGTAATTTTAACCCACACAATTGTTTTACTATTTATACAACTAATTACATTTTAAGCCTGTATCATATTTGTTGATTAATTTAATAGCTTGTACCGAGTTATCACTGTGATAACGTAATATGTTTGACTGTAATTGCATTACAATAAACAATGTTAATGATTTTCGTACTCATCGGAAAGCAATAAATCAATTGATTTGGTTTTTTGTTACGTTTAAATAATTTAAACATATAGGAATTTTGCAAAATTTGTTTTTTAAAGATCAAAGATTAGCAAAAAGGTCCCAATTGAGTAGTAAGTACCACCAAACGAATACTACGTACCTATTTTACTGTTGTACATTGTTAATCTGACAAATTTATTTTTTGATTTACGATAACAATAAGGCCTAAAACGATATATCGCAAAACATTTTTTTTGATATATTACTTATTTGTACATGCTCGATATTCAGGAAATTAACGAAAAATGAAAACTATAGCAGGCTATGTTTATCGTAAAAATTGCATACATTTTTCTTAAATTTGATGACTAAATTTAATTAACGATAGTCTACTCCGTACTCCGTTTATCAGTTCGCCTTAGTTATCGTGATTGATGAGCGATTTGATCATTGTGACCTATCGAGTCTGGTTTCCCCTTCCGAAATAGCTAAATAAAATATATTGCCATCTCCTTTAGTTTCTTAAGGAAAAACGAGATAAAACACGAGTTTGTTGTGCTTAGGACTGCCTACAGATTTTTTTCTATCTTGAATAAAATCTGTAGTCTCTTTCAAATAGGTATCTAATAGTTTTAACATTTTGAAAGTTGTGAAGAGTTTTTTTTATTAGATTAGATCATTTAAAAGTACATCTTACTAATATTATAAATGCGAAAGTTTATATGGATGAATGGATGTTTGTTAGAGATTGTAGTCTAAACGTATCTTGACGAAATTTGTCATAGACGTAAATGATAGTCTGGAAGAACACAGGCTACTCGCTTATGTTTTTTTTTTAATTGCGCGAGGACGGAGTTGCGGGCGTAAGCTAATCTATACTAATATTATAAAGTGGAAAGATTTGTATGTATTTAAATAACTCAAAAACTACTGGGCCAATTTTAAAAATTCTTTCACCGTTAGGAAGGTAATTTATCTGTGAGTAACATTTGGGCGAACTCGCGAGCAACAGTTAGTAACCTATATAAGTAAAACTCTCCAAATTAAAATACGTATGTTTAAATTTACTGAAAACTCACAGTAATATCATAAAGTCTGAGTGATAGAAATAGTCTACGATTAGCAATAAAATGTAATAGCGCAGTTTTTTTTATTTTATAAAAAAATTTTGACAGTGAAATACCTGTTAAAAGTAGAAGATACCTTACCATATTGCTAATGTAATGCAAATATATTATAATGATTTGCTTTGTATCGGTTTATTTTATCGCCATGTTGTGCAAGCCACACGCTTCACAGGAACTGTTAAAATACTGCGTTGAGCACACGGACGAGTAAGGACAAAGTTTGATAGGGTTGTTCTCGATCACACTACCTATAGTAATAGGCCTAGTCGTAATAATCAAAATAACGTTACACTAACAATTCATCATCTTCCTCCTTATTCTACTGCAGTAGGTTCGGCGCAACAGGTTTTTATCCTCCACATAACTCTATCATATGTTATCTCAGTCATCACTCCCTTTTTAATCATGTCACCTTTCACGCAATCCGTCCATCTCTTTCTAGGTCTACCTCTACCGGTGTAGGGTACACTCTTAACTAACGTTCTCCTTGTTACATGCAATTCATCCCTCCTCATAACATGCCCATAACACGCTAACTTTTTACTCCTTACTCTCTCTACCACTGGGGCTACTCTTAAACTTCCTCTAATATACTCATTTCGGATCTTATCCAATCGTGTTACCCCACACATCCATCTTAACATTCGCATTTCTGCAACATGTAGTCTCCTCTCATCCGTCCCTTTTACTGCCCAACATTCACATCCATACATCATGACAGGTCTTACGACGGCCTTGTAAATTTTCCCCTTTACTTTAAGGGGAATTTGAGGGTCGCAATTTACACTAACAAATTAAAAAATAAAAACTAATAAAGCCTATATATTCAGGGTCTCCTACAGTCCAGTTGATCCAATTTTAGTAATAACCTAGAATTAGAAATGTCCAATATTAACAAGTAAACGATTATTTAATTACGTAACACTGCATTATTCTACACAAGACAATAGATTTAGTGGCAGTACTTGATGAATTGTAAGCTATGTTCATTTATGAATGTACCTACGTCAATAGATACAAAAACCTTTGTGGTTAATTAGCGTAAAGCCTTGTTTGCTACTAGACTGGATATACATTGTAAAAACGCCTGTACAAAATCATATTATCTCTGTTGTTTTAACAGTGGTAGAGCCCGCTTTAACATCTTAGCACTGTAGGGTCGGCTCGCCCGGTGCAATATCACGACCACACAGAAGACAGGCGTGAAGCGGGAGCAATACCGCGTTTCGTCTGATGAGTGTGGTGCCGGAGGCCCAACTTTTGTCCCTTTCCCGTTCCGCCCTTTTCTTATAAGGAAAGGTTTCGATGGGAAAGTGGATTTGACGGTGGAGGAGACGCATAGGAAGGGGAAATATCCTCTTTATGTGCCTCTCCTCCTCCGTCGATTTAGGGTAGGCAACGCATCTGCAATTGCGGATGTCTATGGGCAGCGGTCGCTTCGTTATTTCGGCGGATTTAGGTGGCCGCTTGCTCGTTTGCCACCTTATGGTATAAAAAAAACAAAAGAAAATGAGAGGAATACCAACATTTCCGTGAAACTCAACTGTCTCTCTCCATCCGCTGTAGCCTTATCAGTTGCTTAAACGGAACAAATCTCTCATATAATATATCAAAGTTTATTATAATAAGTCTATAAAAAAATTTTATTGTACTTTAAGATTTACCTTGATTGTAAACAATGCTTGTATCCAAGTTGTGTACAAACTTCTTTAAAGGTTCTTATTGCATTGAGCGTTATGATTGTGAAGTAATATCTTTTTCCTGTTATTAATATGTGTTTGCAAATGCTTTAATTGCGTCAGATATATATACACATTTGTAAATACATGTTTCTCAGAAGACGCGAATCCAACACACGGTTCCATTTAAAATTTATGTTGATAAATAGCTTTTCAGGGTGGTCCGCTGTGCTGACATTGCACTCGACAAGCCTTTGTCACTCGACATGCTTAAACAACAAAATCGTAACGGTGTTTCCATTGTCTTAATAACACATAATTTTGTTAATATAAATACTAGCTTTTGCCCTCGACTACGTTCGCGTAGAATTAAAAAAAAAAATAAGAGGCCTATGTGTATTGTATGTACACCAAACTCTTCTACATATAGGCCAAATTTAATCGAGATCCGTTTAGTAGTTTAGGCTATAAGCTTTAACAAACGTCCATCTATCCATCCTAACTTTCGCATTTACAATATTAGTAAGATATTATATAACAGTTTTAATCATATTCCGAATATACTTCAAGTGTTACTTAGTTTCAATTTCACATTGCTTACTTATTTATTGAAACTTGTTAAAATTCGTTTCTATAGTTATTTTCGTGAATTTAAATATTAGTCAATTCAAATTTACATATGAATGATAGCTTAAGAATATTACATCGATGAGACCCTGTTTCTATGACCCTGCAGGTCAAGGATACCTTTGTACCAGACGTTGTCAAAATTCGTGTAATAAAAACATGAAGTTTCATTTTCAGCTTTAACATTAAACAAACTGACTTAGTTTTGTATGTAACCCTTTCTGATATATTGTTATACACGTTAAGTTTTACTACATTATCATATTTTTCATTGACTGATTACTTTAAAGCCTAAGTGAAAACCACCGCTTCTAACGTTATACCTGTTTTAATTTTATTTATGTATCTATTGAGCGAAGCTCGTAATGCAATCTTCTATGGTTCGCCTGACCTAAGTACATTTTCCGATAACTATATTAGGACCTTGTGCCTCTTGTCAATTTACCTCTATTCAGCGATGTTTACAAAGTACTTTCATCACATCAACTATTTTAACATAACATCCATACAAACATTTGAATTTACTGTGGAAAGGGGAATACTGGATTATATTTATATTAAAACTTTTCTTTGATAAACAACTCGAAACTAATTATTTAACGGCTATCACTCACGTCTATTTTTCCGGTGGCGGCAACGACTAGTTTCGGACCGATCGTGAGTTCATCTTCAGGGCCAGCGTTATTCGGGGTGTTTCGCGGTCGTGTCGCGCCTCGCACTGCGGGAGGCGCGACGCAAATGTGAATCCTATCGGTTAATCCTTAGTGGGCAATTATTTCCCACTTGAGTAATCTCAACGGTAAATCGTAAAATTTCTTTTTTATTTATATATTGGTTGCTCTTATCAGTATCAACCTCAGGAATTCTCCGTCTTTATAAAAAAAAGGTTTTTTTTTTCGAAATCTACAAAACCCATTTACCTTTAGGTACTGTTTTTAAACATTCACCAGTTTACCATTATCTCAAAAAACTCTTGTTTGAATAAGGATTAAAACCATTAACATCAGTCTTTATCTGCCCACTGTTGGACATAGGCCTTCCCCAATACTTTCAACAGAATGCGGATAAAACCATGTGTAGAGCTTAATAATCTTTGAGATCAGATAGTTTAATTTTGGGAACGGTTACCTTTGCGCGACCCTCATCTAATACTTGTCTATTCGCTCATGATGATTATAAAAGATTATTTTTTAATATTTCAATTTATTTACCTAAAATATGCCACTGATTTTGATAATCTCTTTGTTCACCGTAGTCTCCCCTTTCAGTCTAGTGTTACTTATAATGAATTATAACGAAATACAAAGGCGGATGTCGGAAGCTTTGTATTCAGGTAGCAATTTCTTTTTAAAACCTGTCGGCGTTTTTAATGACTGCCATGTGCAGTGCATTTGCGCAATTTCGTAAGAAATAATTTATTTACATCATATTAAGTTTTTGTTTTCAATTTATTTGTTTTGCAGATTATGTAAGAAGAATTTTCAAATCTTATGTTCGATTCAATGTTATATGTATTCCGTCTCGCCAAGTACTCACTAAAGATGTCCACTACTTCAATCAGTTTCAATGAAGTTCAAATAACACATGTTTTCTATTAAAATTCTCGACTGTTGTTATCCTTAATTTTCATTTTTTTCAGTCGATGACAAATGTACATATTTAAATTGAAACCAAGACATTTAAGCAAAGAATCGGAATAACTAGCTTATGAAATCGTGCCTTGCTATTTTTTTATGTTGCAATATTTTTTATT
The DNA here is from genome assembly GCA_003118335.3 of Papilio memnon. NCBI lineage: Eukaryota > Metazoa > Arthropoda > Insecta > Lepidoptera > Papilionidae > Papilio > Papilio memnon. The sequence goes on from LD688961.1 coordinate 1,162,375, forward strand.
TATCATGGAATTTAAAAAAAAGTAATTTCAAATTACTTTTCAAGTTGGTTTTCGTCTATTTTTTACGCTTTTTATTTTTTGTTAATTCATTATTTTTGTTTCTGTTTCTTTCAGAGAACGTTTTCCACACCACGAGCTTATGATCGAGGTAAGTTTACTTTATGTAAAATAGTCTTCCTCGAAAGTTGGTCTGTAGTATTATGTATATGTTAAGGTATAAAATACTTCGTACGTATAAATTAGGGTGAATAATGAAAATAAAGTATATAGAAACGTTTTTCATCCAAAAAGTTCACGAAAATATGTTAATCAATTATAATTAAAATACATACGTATATAATTCCTTCGATAATGGTTTTTAAAGATTTGGTAAAATCAAATTTAAATAATTGAACAATAAGCTAACAACTGAATTTTTACAAAAAGTTTAATTCCTATATTTTGTAGTATTTACGCTACGGTATGTAATAAATATTGGAAATTACCTTAAATGATTTGATGCAAATGCGTAGACTCACAAAATAATAGAATTCTATGTAAACATTTACTTGAAACCTACTTGAGGCGTCAGAAAATTTTGCGCAATTCATTTTTTAATGAATAGACTATAGCGACTGATCTAGGTATATTGGCGATTGCGGGGCGTGAATGCGGTAGGGAAGATACGGAGAAAGCTTACCCTAGCTGTAGGGAGAAACCTATAGCAGTTAGCCGTGTTTTTGTTATACCTATATCACAAATAAGCTGTGGCGCAGTTAAACAAATTTCGATTTGAGTTTTGGCGCGGTATCTTAAATAAATGAAAGGCTAGAAGAAAAAATCGTTTTGCCTAGAAGCCTCTAATCCTTAAACGATTTCACATCTTACGATACACTGTGTTTTTAAACTTAGATACGAAATTTATATGTAAGTTAGTAAATTTAATACAAATGTTATGTCGCAGTTAGTACATTTTATTAGTCAATTAAAGAATCGTCTGACATGGATTGATAAGTTTAGCAGAAAGCGCACTTGGAAGGCTTATTGGTTGTGGTCGGTGTATCGTGTAGTAACATCTTCGCAGGTCGCGTGCTCGCCACGCGGTCGACTCTGCTGCTCTCTCGTTCCCACTCTGCTTACTTATTTTACTAAGTTAGTGTTCCTATGTGCGTCGCGAGAGTATGACGTGCTGTCAACATTTCGAAAATACATCGAAAAAATCAGTTTTGCATTCGTGTGTTGTGCGTTAACCAACCTGTGGACATATTAGTGAACCAGTTTTGTGTATGATAAATTTGTTGGTCGAATCTCGGTCAAGTTCAAGTCATTGTTTACGTTGGTGCATATGTGCATTATTTAGCGGCAATTGAACGTGAACCTGACACATTGCGTTACTCGTAAACAATGTTTTTTTTGAGTTACATTAAAATTTAACAACTATATTCTATGTGTAGAATTACCTTTATTGTCAAACTGTTTTATCTAGACATTTAGTATATTTTATTGAAATTCATATCTATTTAATCTCGTTACCGATATATCATATTTACGTGACAAGAAACTTGGATTTGGCAAGAACTCCGTAACTATGATGTTAATTTAGAGTATTGAATAGTATTTTTGTGAAATGCGTTTCTCCATAAAAATTTTCTTCGTGACATGCTCGTATTAAAACACAACATAAACATTTTTTTTATAATATATAAGATGAAATAGGTCTGTAGTTTCTTTCTGTGTTTTTTCTAAAGCAATAAAACATAATATGTTTTTTGTGTACCTTTATAATACAAATTTTATGTGATTAGTGTAGCGCGGATTCGGGAAATTATAGATTCAAATTGGGAAGGGCATATCTTTGAACGTATTGAACATAAACATTTTTCATAAAAAATAAATTGTCGAGTTATATTTCAGATATGAAAAGTACTTAGTTATTAAATTGATAAATTGAGCGTGAATAACTTTTTATTTGTGTCACCGTACTACATAAGTACCTAGTAAAAACAATTATCTATTTTAATAACAACTCATACAATACGATCATTTATTAAAAGCAGATCGCATTCTGCCTGTAAACAAGTTTTTTTTTATAAGCACATTTTTGTTAATTTACTTTATTTCTTTAATCGTTTCCGGGTAATCTCGAAGCTTTAGCTAGGGAATGGTTCACGACAATAATCGAATGTCCATCGGTAATCGCAACCTTTAGGCAAAAATTATCAGTAATATACATTAATTAAAGGGTTTTGAATATAGTATAGTTATAGGTAAAACAAATTTCTAGGATTGAAGTTTTTATATTTTTTCGGATACATGCCTACTTACCCCGTTTTTATAAAGATGGAAGAGTTATTATTTTATAGGTAAATAGTAAGTTTCGATTTTAATTATCTATGACAACAAAAATGCACTGATTACGTAGCACTTTAGTGGTTAACCTCTAAATAGAGACCGTGCATTAAATTCCGGTTTGTTCGTATTAAGAATGTCGGAAGCTTACTATAAATGCCGTTAACCTATATAAACACTTGAAAAAAAGCCTCCTTATAATATTTTTTACAATTAATCGAAAGATACTTTTTTTTTTGTTAAAATGAAATACAAATTTTCATGAGTAACCATTAATTACAATCCTTTAAAGTTTTAATTTACAAAATGACAGGGATAAACATTTCTGTATTTTCAATATTTCTATGTCATAAGAAGTTTCTGCGGAGTTTTTGCCTAAAAGTTACAATTGTAGTAATTATTGTATTTAAATGCTGTTTGCAAATATGGTTCGATGAACTTACGGATGTTTTCCTAATGGAGCGAAACGGAAATAAGATTTACAGGAATCGACATACCACACTACTGTTTTTGTCGAAACAGGGTTTAATGGAGTAAATTCTGGTGCTGAAGTAAAGAGAAATATGTAAGTAAAAATGTTACGTAATGACCGGTTTTACCGTCAAGCACCTTAATGTTTTTCGCTTTGAAGGGCGTATTTCCGAACTAACAAGTAGTCTTGATCAAGGTGGTGGTTACAATTATAGCGCGATTTTTTAAATTCCTAAGTTCTTTACGGGACATTTATATGCACGTATTTATTTTGTCTGTAAAGTATAATATTCACCATTTAGTTTCACCTGGTTATGGATGATATACCGCGTTTGTTAAGATCGATCTTAGCCTACGATTAGCTACTGCATCTTGTCTCAACTAAAATTAACTTACCCTTGTCTTTGATCAGCCTTATTATTTGTTCTACGTTTAATAATTTCCTAACATCAATTTTATTATTATAAACATACATGTACTCATATATTAAATATTGGAACGGAGTTAACATATAAATTATTTAATGTGTACTAATGTAATGTACCACTACTCTACAGGCTACTTGGAATAATGACGTACGAGCTTATTTATCTCTTATTTTACCAGTCGATGTTAACAAAGACATAAAGATGATATGTAAATGACCAGTAGGTACATTGTCGTTTCTTAGTCCTATTTTTACTTTTTCGTATCGGTTTATTTACGCATAAATGTCGCTCGTTGATTTATCCATTAATGTTCGCTTATTTACAATGAGTATCATTATAACAGCTTATTCGTTTTACATCGTACGAATAATATAAATTCAATTTATAACGAAGTATTTGATGCAGATTTATGTCTGCTACTCTAAATAAATTATGTTACTGTTCTGATTTTGACTGAGCAATCATCATCACCAGCTCACTATACGTCCCCACCGAGGGGCTCGGAGCCTACCCTAAAGTTAGGGTGACTAGGCCATAGTCAACCACGCTGGCCAAGTGCGGGTTGGTTGACTTCACACATATCTTTGAATTTCTTCGCCGATATGTGCAGGTTGCATCACGATGTTTTCCTTCACCGTAAAAACGTCGGGTAAATTATGTACATATGAAAATTCGAAAAATCATATTGGTACATGGCGGCGGGATTCGAACCCAAGACCTGTAGATTACAAGTCAAGTGCTTAAACCACTGAGCCACCGACGCTCTACTGAGCAATACGTATTTTTTTATTTTATATGCTTGGTAGGTACCTTATTTTATATATTGTTTTGTGCATTGCATTTCACAGTGTTTTTATTCATTTGTGACCTAAATTGCAAAGTATTATCGCATTATTTGTTATGCTAATGTCACGATGGGACTAATAAGTAAATAAAGAATGTCGCGTAAAAATTAAAAAGATGCGCTCCCTGTATATAAAAGTATTATACGATATTTATAGCGATAACAAGCTTGGGCTTGTAGCGATTATTTGAAGAAGACATTGAAATTTAATTCTCTATCCGCCCCACATTGTGATTATATATAATTGTACCTACGGTCTCGATAGCCAACGAGTTTGCTGATTTATGCATATGTTGATAAGCCAGATTGCATTTCACAAAATATTAACGTGTAATGGTGGTAGAGCCCTTTAATTCATATCTAAAGGTGAAATACTTGACCACACAGAATACAGGTGTCATATGAAACTATTTAGATTTTATCTCATTGAATATGCATACGTTTATTTTTCTTGGAGCTTTACTCTATCTTTCAAAGATGTTTTTTTCAGAACTAGTGAGCATCATAGAGGTTTTGTTATTTCCCAATTAGAAAAACTGTTTTGTAGGTGACTGAGTTTTAGTTAATTCAGGAACGCATTCGGGATGGTATTTGTATATTTTGATGAATAAAATGTAACTTTCTTATTATTACTTTATTATATTTTGCAACACAATTCCCACACTATTTATTTACATTTAGCCAATAATTCAACGATCTTGTAATTAACCGTATTGACAAATGATTAAAATTTATTTTATAAATCAACTTTAACCATAGGTTAATTTAATTTAGCTGTATTAATAACTAGTCAGTTATTATAGTAAACAGTAGTTGGCTGTTCGGATTCGATTCTAGGCTTTCAGGTTTTAATGACTTATTACGGCCGTTCGACTTATTTTCACTTATAACTTACTTATGCATGGCATTGGAATGCTTATCGTAATCTTATCATCACACTATAGACAAAGAAATGATAAGAAAATCTAAATTTGAACTAACTCAGTAGTGTTTTCTAGTAGCTCATAGTTAGATTCAATTTCTATAATACGTCAATTTTGTTATATTAACTACTAGCTGTTGCTCGCGACTTCGCCCGCGTAAAATTAAAAAATATAGCCTATGTTACTCACGGATAAATTGTCTTTCTAACGGTAAAAGAATTTTCAAAATCGGCCCAGTAGTTTTTGAGTTATTTCCATACATACAAAAATACAAATCTTTCCTCTTTATAATATTAGTATAGATGAGCAATGTAAACAGTTATCCGTTCCTTACATACATATCACGTTAAACTTATTTGTGCTGCTATGCTCAATATATTTTTTTATTACAAATAAACAGTATATTTTAATTTCATGTGTTTTTATCAGTCTGTAAAAATTGATCGAGTATAAAAAAACACATATTTAAGATTCCTTAGGTTTATCTGAAAAATTATATTTAATGACGAATAAAAACGCGATCACCTCAACATTTGTTACGTTGACTTGTTTACTTCTTTACTGTCTATCTCGAATATTTGCGTGACAATTGCGAGATTGTATTCATAAGGTTATCGACATAAATTGTATAAAGTTTGGTGTATGTATTATACTTTAGAGCCGGCAGGGACGCTGCACGAAACATATACAAATTTTGTCGATGAGGTTACGAAAACGTTCTGTACAACATTCGTATTAGTAAAAACTTACTGGTGATAGAATAAGTTCATGCGATTTTTTTTTTCCTTTGCGAAACTTTTTATTAATTACTTATTTCCTCAACGTGACTTATTTTTGTCATTAATGACGTAATCTAAAAAACGTGCTTGATATGAAACGATTATATATCATGCTCTTGGAACTGATTGATGAAAATAACCTTTCGAACTTACGTACAGTACAGTGCCATTATACGTACCAGATGGACCGAGGTTCTGACGAACAGTGCGAAACACGACCTAATACGGAATCCTGTGTAGTACCCATTATTGTTTCGTCCTTATACCTAGTCTATGTATGTTGCGCTTCAACGTAAATAGTAACTACTTATTCATGCACTATGTGGCATGTCTAAATCGTGTTTTCTTTGTTGCGTTGTTGTTGCTGTAATCGCTGGGATGTACCCAGCTTTTTAACAATAATTTGATTAAAAACGCTCTGAGTTCATGAGCAGGAAGTTGTCAACTGCGGGTGTCAACGTGCAGCGATAGTTGCATTTGACAAAGTATCAAATGTGTATTAACCCTTATACTCAGCCTTGTTATCTTGAAATTGACCATCACATAAGTTCAAATTCCAGGAGACATAGAATATATGTAATAAATATAATTTATAAATTTTCAAGTTATTTATATTGAAGGAATGTTGAGGAAATTTTAAAATCTGCATGCGCTAAAGAATTCTTAAGTGATGTGATAATGCTCCCCCATAACAAGCAAATGGAGGAGTACTTTGATGTTTATTGAAACGAATGAACATGAATAAATTGAAGTGGTTGAACGTCAATTTGCGCGTAACCTCAGCTCCGACTACACTGCTTACTGAATGGGGATTCTCTTATGTATATTATTGTATAACTAGCTTTCGCCCGCGACTCCGTCCGCGTGGAATTAAAAAATACAAAAGTGAGGAGTCTATGTGTTCTTCCAGACTATCCACTACATCTATACCAAATTTCATCGTAATCCGTTAAGCCGTTTAGGCTACAAACTCTAACAAACATCCATCCATCCATCCATCTATCCATCCATCTAAACTTTCGCATTTATAATATTAGTAATATTAGTAATTAGTAATATAGTAAGATTAGTAAGATTAGTAAGATATAAGTAAATATATAATGAAAACAAGAAAATAGATGTTATATCCTTAACTTAACAGATATAATCATTTTAATGGTCTTTAATCTTTTAGTCTTAAATTTGAAACACGTATAGTAACAATATTATTATCCTTAGATGATATTACACTAGTTTAATTAACATGTACATTTTATACCTTTAAAATGTTTTCAACTAATGTCGAAAAATAAATTCAAACAAGCTTGTTCTTTTTTGACGTATAGCATGTGGTTATATACGGTATACGAGTTTTCCAAAACATACGGCAAGCTTAAAACTTTTTTTCATGAAATCTGTATCGTTATTTAAATTAGCAAAATTACAAGTCAAGGTATTGCATTGCTGTCTAGATTCAAGATATATTGCTTATTAGAAACATTGTGTTACGTCAGCTAGGTATCCAAATAATAAAGATGGTACGAATTTTGTCTAGGATTGTTAATCTAATCCGTGAAACAAAGGTTACGTAGAGCTTGCTTGATGTAATATTGATACATTATTTACTTGTGATTTTAAGTCGCAATGGTCAAACATCAAACAATTTGATAAAAATGCTATAATACAACAATAAGTGAATTTCAGTTAAAAAATAATTTTAAAGTTTAGTATAATAAAATTAAAAGTCAGCAAAGTTTTAAAATTTATACGCGTACTACAATAATTTTGACATCATTTTTTCTCTTTGGAAAAATAAGAGATAATAATATTATAATATTCACGTGTTATGCTAGTTCAAATTCCCAGTAAGAAACTGTACGTGATAGATGCAAGAATATCAACTTACATCCTTTAGTTGTTATGTAGGTAAAGCTTTTGTAAATGAGCACGTACAATTTGTAAAACTAAGCGTACTAACTTAAAGTCGTCGTTTCGTTTCAAGGTTCTCTGCAACTTCCCTGTTAACTACGTAAATGCACTCCTTAAATATGACACGTTGACCTTGAACATCCGATTACACAATGGCGGCTCGATTCATGAGCTGGCCCAAAATACTCCCCCTAATAAATGCGAAAATAGCGGTAACAAATACTATTATATCTAACTATCTAATACTATTGAGATCTAATGAACACTTATCGTAGTAAAGTGTCGCATCGTAAATCTTCAAAACAATCTGTCTTATAAAACCAAATCTTTATATTGGCTATTATGAAATAACGATATTTATTGGACATTGTATGATGTTTGTTGAATAACAAGATTAGGTATGAATTTGTTTATTTATAGATTCGTAATAAGATGCCAAAACTGTATCGTTGATATAAGACCTCAGGGTGAAACAAATATTTTTTTTGGCATTCAGCTTTAAGTTTGACATATCTGCTACTAACTTCCTGGTTGCTTTTTACATTAGTTTCCTAAGTGCTTTCAATTACCGAGATTCGATTAACAGTTACGACTGTTTGTGATAAGTGAAGATTAGTTGATAAGTTTTAGATAACGATAGGTAGTTAAAGACCATGCACGGATTCGCAAACTATCTTCAAAAACTAAAAAAAAGTTCTCGTGAGTCAACTCCAACCAAAGAAAGTGACAAAAACAGTCATGCCTCGTCAAGCGCTGGGAGCTCCCGAGGATCTGTGCAACATGATCATCAGTCTAGAAGGGTGTCTATTTCTCAAAGGAGGAATAGTGGCCAACGAAGCTTGGGACACTCACCACAAGAATTAGCAGGAAGTCCACCATGGCAAGAAGAGGCTCGAGCTTTACCTGCTCAATATCCACGTTATTCGTTATCTCGAGCCCAGAGTCCTAGCCGCGTTGATTGTCCTGGCCCTAGTTCAGCACCGAAACATGATTATAAACATTTCGTTTCACCACTATATAATGAAGTGATGAACGATATACAAGAAAATGATTACAACAAATGTGAATTGTACGGAGAAATTAGCACTGATAAACTGGACCACCGTCCTCATGCGGACCGGTTTAATAAAAAAGGTTTTGCACAACAGTTGCTCGAGTGCTCGAAGTCTCCTAAAAGTAACACTAGTACACGTGATAAGCGTGAATCAGGCAGCAGTGGCCATAAGCACAAACACCATTCTATACAAGATTTGATACGATCATTTGGTAAGAAAATGGGGAGCTGGAGGCATGACTCTACTGCAAGACGCAGCTCTTGCGCAGTGCCAGCCACAACCCCGGATGTCCCTACCAAAAAAGACGTCCGTGGCAGATCCAAATCGCTTGATCCCGATTACTTGCATAGTACAATTCGGGTGCATCCTATACTTGATGATTGTGGTGCAACGTATCGAATTTATGACGCCATCATCCAACAAGGTAATTTAGTTTAATTGTCGAATAGGATTTTTTTTAATGATTTTTAAATCATTTTCGCGTAGATGGCTTTCCATAAAAATGTGTTAAAATTTTGTAAAGTTAATGTATTATATATTAGATAAAGTCGAAGAAGAAGAAGATGATATACTCGTACTTTCCCAAGTATTATTGGTAATAAAAATAATTTCAAAGAATATATTTTCTTTTATATAGCAGTTGTGGTAACACGACTGTTCAGTAATAAATTACATCCTTCTCTTTGTTATTACATTAAACAGAGGTCATATTCGTTATATTACGCCTGTTGTAAGGTTACATTTATTTACATCTCAAATACATATACTGATGTGGTATTAATTCCTTCCGTTACGCTATTTCTACTATTAATCGAAAATAACTTCAGCCTAATTATATCTATCGCTTAAGCGGATATAATATAGTAGCAAGGTTATTAGACACAGGTTCAGTGGGACGTCCAATTCTATTTAAGTCTATCACAGAAATTTCGCATTAGTTACGCTTTTTCCTTAATTTTTTCATTTCTTTTTCTATTTCGAAATTATATATCAACCTTGCAAGAAGGCAAATACCTAGAAAAAAATACAGTTATTGTCTGATAGATAATAGACTTGAAGTTCCATTGTATAAAATTGTTCAGTTTTGGCTTTACACCCTGTATTTTTTTAGGTCCGAGGACAAAAATATACGTAACTTGACCTCCGCCTCAATCGTTGTGGGTTACAAGTTAACCTGTAGATAGTACGTATTGTCATTTATCATAGCCCTGTCCTTATTCCAATCACGTAGGATCGGTGCACCAGGTTTTCGTACTCCAGATAAATCTATATTCCTTCATCACAGTCGTCACTCTCGTCATGATAAAGACATCTTTGAACATCTATTGTTATACGTCACGTCACGATCGCATAACCATTGTATTTTATTGGCACGAAAGCCCTTTTTAATTCAAGCATATATAAAGTAGTGCTTGACCACGATCCCATCTGATGTCAATTGGTAAAGTGGTCGAAGGATGATCCATTCACATTAACATTACCTTCTGTGTGATGTCAGGTTGTCAGAATTTATTTCCGTGCTGATAGATTTTCTATTCTGGTCAATTGATTTAAAATAAATTTTAATTTCTTAATTTAAAAGTCATTAACTTTCGGCATATATACACATGGGGTGTAAAATACAAAGTTCAGCTTCTCAAATTAGTCGTTCTTAAAGCTTAAGATGTCTAACATAGTAGAATTAAACAGTTGTTATTCCTGATTTTAATCTTAAAAACGAATACCACATATTTTAATTAACTTCCTATCTGGAACAAAGTTATCAGCCACTTGTTTTAAAATAACAGTTTTAAAATCCATTAGTATCAATCCTCCGTACAAAAGGTACTAGCTTCATTTACATTTTCATTTAATTATAAATACGTGCTCGGTGCAATATCGGATTGTCGCAAATTTATGGAAAATTATCGGGCACTTCACACTAGATTTTGTTCAATCAATTTTGTACCGAGTTCCATTTACATGTCAAAGATCAAGTCAATTTAATAAAACTCTGTTGAATATTTTGCTCGTAAAAATGTATTCATTCGTAGTATTCAGCTATTACATGCATTGAATTTTAACGTCTCGTGGAAGTTTCGTTGGTAGAGTTTACAAGTATAAGCTGGTCTGGAAGAAGAGGCGCTGTTTAAATCGAAACACTCATCAAAATATATATTTTCATTCTTTATCTAATTGAAAACGCAAGAGACAATAGTATTATTTTTGAAGATAGGGATTAGCAGTGAAAACCCACCATTAAATCTATAAGCATATGTTCTAATGTGATTTGCAAAGAAAGGTAGGAAAGGACAATCAAGACAATTTACGTAATTCTACTACAACCTTGAATTTAATTGTTTATTTTTGCCATTATAGTATTACATGTAACTTTTCATGATATATGTGCATTTTGCTAAATCTAGCTTTTTTCTCTTAAATCTGAATTGATCTAAAGTAAACGATCTGTATCGGGTTTGGTTTCAAAGATATTCTTACTTAAAGTAATAGAATATTATCAGGTGTATTCCTGAGATCTTAAATTTGTGCTAATTTACAATTTGACATGCAGTGTAATGGTCCGGTATTTCAAACCGGATTCACTAAGTCGGGCTCGCGGGTAGTGCTAAATTGAAAAATTAAATTAACCCAATTAGGTGTAAGATCATATAAGCAACGACATTTAACGTTACAGTTAATAGCTTTAACCCTTAATTCGATAGTGTCCAGTGTGACGAACAAGTAATTAAAAAAATTCTACCGAAGTAGTTTATTTTATATGCAAAAATGTGACTTTACTAGAAAAAAACAGTTTTTTATTGCTACAGAAAACTCCGTCGAATTAAGGGATAATGGCATTTTTTTTTTCTTTTTGGTTTAAGATTTTTTTTTTATTTAAGCGTTAAAATAAAAGGAGATATAATTACCTTAATAGTTAAATACAACGTTGTCTATTGGTTTATTTAGTCCAATAAAGAGTTTTTTTTTTTAATATGAAAACCGTAAAGCAAATATGCCCACATCTTTTTACGCCTTTAAAGCTTTCAAATTGTATAATATCTAAAACAATCTTGGTGTACATAAACTGCATAATGTATTATAATATTTTGAGTTTGCTAACACCTTAATTTTAACTGCACCTGACTGTACGTACAGTACATACGTGACCAAAATTTGTCGCGAATAGGTTTCTGATAGCCGATAATGGGATTAAGACGGGGTTTACTACTCGAAAACCTTGACGTGTATTTTGAACTCATCTATCTACAATGTATAGTAATTTTAAAAAAATACCTTTTGCATTCTTTTATATATTTTAATCTGATTTTTTATTTCGTTTTAATCAATGAACGATGTGCACCTTAAGTATTCGAGTATCTCTATTACATGTAAACTGTCGCTTGACCTGGTACCTTTTCTTTGTTAACAGGTGTGGAATTACGCCGAGAGAGGGCTCAGGAGGCTGCAAAGCGACGTTCTTCACTTGATAATTGTTCTCGACCGGGTCGTCATCGCGGCTCCAATGCACTCATTGACCCAGAACGCGCGGCGATACTGTTCCGAGACGCTAGGGGGGTGAGTTGTCTTCGATATTGAAACGTCTTACTGATCTACTCATTTGAATTATTAAATCTTAAGTTTTGAAGCTATTGTTAAGCACAGAAGTAAGACGGACAATTTAATATTCAGCGTCTAACTTGTTTATTACTTTTTATTCTAAAAGGTTTAATTTAATAACGCTGTTTCTAAAAGAGGAATAAATCGACATTTAAAAGTTTCTAATTTAAACTTATCGTCTGGAGTTTATTACATCACGTAAATGGTGGAGAGACGTGGTTAATTATAGTTTTATAACATTGTTAATGTGGATAAATAGATCATCAGCCAGTATTCGTTTTGTTTTCTTTCTTTAACCAATGAAAGCAAAGTAAAAATGTGAACATTCCAATTTTTTACGCATGTTTTAGGACGATGAAATTGACATAAACGTTATCTTATTAAAATATTGTTTATTTCACTGCAGTTACCCGTGGCAGACCCTTTTATAGAAAAATTGGACCCCGATGGCACAAGTAAGTGTATTAAGAAATTACAATAAATTCAATTACTAATCAAATAACGTTTTACGTTTAAACACTCCTTTTTCGTTGCTAAAGGTAGGGAACCCATCTGCAATTGCGGGATGTCTATGCGCAACGATCGCTTCGCCATTTTGGCGTAAACAGGTAGCCGCATGCCCGTTTACCACCTTATGATATATAAAAGGTAGTTTTCCACCGAGCGTCGGTGGCTCAGTGGTTGAAGCACTTGACAATCTACAGGTCTTGGGTTCGAACCCCGCCGCCAAGTACCAATGTGATTTTTCGAATTTTCATATATACATAATTTACCCGACGTTCTTACGGTGAAGGAAAACATCGTGATGCAACCTGCACATATCGGCGAAGAAATTCAAAGATATGTGTGAAGTCAACCAACCCGTACTTGGCCAGCGTGGTTGACTATGGCCTAATCACCCTAACTTTAGGGTAGGCTCCGAACCCCTCGGTGGGGACGTATAGTGAGCTGGTGATGAGAGTTTTCCACCCCCAACTAATTTTCCTTCCCTCTAGAGAGAGGGATAAGACAATAAGAGTACCTATCATCTTTACCAATACACATAAGTTAGATGTTAGTATCTTACTATTATTGTTGAAAAAAAAGTATCTTAACATCAAATGAATCATTAGTCTTTCCCATTCAAAGTAAATAAGTGACGGTGTGTTGTAACATATGTATTACAATATAGCCCTCGCTCATTTTCTTTGAAATGGACAAGGATAACAATACCGTTCTTATTTGTGTGTAACGACAGTTGAAATTCGCGGTAATAAATGTATCAATCAGCTTTTTCAACCATCAACTCTTGAAACGTAAGCCACTAATTATAAAAATGTGCTATATTACACTGCATTAACGCATTATTGATCATATTGGTATATTTAATGCTTTATCACTAAAGATAAGAGAGTTTTATCATTGCCTGTGTATTTTCAAGGCAGTCATATAAAATTTAACGGTTGCCATGATTGTGGTGTAATGGTGTTTTATTGATCAGTGAGTCGTAATTTTTTTCATAATGAACCTATGGCTTTTTTACAAACGTCTTGATTGTGTGCGGGCAAATATGTTACGATACTATGAAGGTGTTTTATGTGAGTAATCTGTGATTAGATTTATATTTGTATTTCGTGAGCGATAACTTATTATCAAATTTAATTAAAACGTTCTATAATATTCATTACATCTATTTTTCTCTTTTTGAAAATTATTGACGTTTATTCTATCTATATCTTCGTGAGATGTGGCGTGTGTATTACCTTTTTTTATAAGATATTCGTGTTTGTAATCGAAAACTCTGATTCTGAAATCACAGGAAAAGGTAGAGAAAATTATTTCAGTGCCTAATAGTAGGTGTAACATTTATTCTATAATATTATATTTAATTCCATTTTAATTGTGGTAGGTATATTGTATTTTTAACGAAAGACTAGAGACCCTAGTCCTACTCTCTACTATTATGTCCAAGCCCTAGTAGTCTTATAGTTTTCTTTCTCTTATTATCTAAGTCGTAACTAATAAAACGCTATGGTATAAGTGTCAAGTAAGATTTGCACAGTAGAGGCGCAGTCAGACGAGGCTATAAATGTTTCTAGCCTAGATGCATCAGTGCGTATATTAAGCTGTTAGGTCTCGTAATAAATAGAACATCTGACATACATTGAACGATGTTCGGAACTATTAATGACAGTTATTTCTCGTACGATCTTTTCATTTGTTTTTTCATTTTATAAATGTTATTGTTACCATTTCGTGTGTACCGATCAAAGAGATTAAAAAATATGTTGAGACATTTTTCACATGATCCATTAACGAAACTATTGATAGGTCCTCAAAACCACATGTCTATATAATTAATTCTATTTAAACGTTTATGTTTTATTTTGTGACACTGTTTAGTTTATTTTATAACAAAAGATGGAGCTTATTATAATTTTATGACAAGGACAGGAGTTAGCGTACTAAACTTGACAACTAATATAGTACCTTTGAAAGAAGTTAAAGGCGAAAAAAATGTTGTTCTCTATGTCTAGTCTATATATTTCTTAAATGTCTTTGGTACGGATGTATACAAGACGCGAGATGTGCAATTTCTATATATCTAACGAAAATTGCAATTTCTATTTTATATCAAGGTAGCAAATGAGCGGGGAGTCGCCAGAATTCGTCTAAATATTGAAACGACCGCTGTCCTCTCTATCGTTAAATCCACTTAACCTTCCCTTTATTTCCTTATAAGGAAGTGGTGGGAAGAAAAGGTGGCTAAAATCAGTCCTCCGTTCTAAATCGCGCTCTCATCAGGCGAACCGCGGAATTGCTTCCACTTCACGCCTGGCTTCTGTGTAGTCGTGGTGTTACATAAGCCGAGCGGGCCAAGGTGTTAGGCAAGATGTTATTGTTGGGGTGTACGTATTACGGGTATGATTGCATATTTTAAAATTGCAATTAATATTATAGGTACTTTTGTAATGGAGTTATCTCTTTATACATACGTTTTTGAATATTGAAAGCAATGCAAACATTTACTGATTTCTAACTGCCATATCGTTGTTTGATTGCAGACTAAATAAATATTGATTCCATTCCCTTTGCTGGTTGCGAGTCTGTGTGTACTCAATGTACAATTTAATTGGTAGCCGGAAGCTGAGTATTCAAAACCTACGCTTGAAGTTTTTAAAATATTTTTTTATCCATAATCGTTTGTGAAAAAAAAAAACGGTTAAATTTATAATTGCGGCTATAATAGGATTTGAAGGCGCATTTAAACTGCAACTATTAATGTAAACTAATATTATCTAAACTCATCGTTATGGGCAAAAAAATCCATTGAAGTTCCTGTTTATTTTTATGTATGTGGTCGTTGTATTGTTATCGAACGTCCCGAAAGAGTGTAATTGTTTTGATATAAAAAAACTCATTGATTTAAATTGTTAGAGTTGACTGTCGTCAATATAATTTAATAAAGTATTTGTTAGATTTGATAGTTTTATTGCCTTTGATAAACTTTGGAGGTCAATTGAACATATTGTAGTGTTTTGCTTCATACGGTGAAATGATCACTGAGCAGTGTTGTGGTGTTTGGGAGTTTCTCCCGTGTTGTGGTTAGGCCAGCTGTTGGTCGACGATATTTATTTCGGGACGGCGAGTTTTATATTTAGTTCGACGTGTCGGTGCGGCTGCGCACCAGAGTTGAGCCAGTAGTGCCGACGGCGGCGTCGGCGTTGCGCGCTACTTTACACGAACACCACCAGGCAACACGATGCTCGCCTTCGAGTAGTATTAGCAGTGAGTGGAAGCGGCAAGCGGGCGATGTGACGCCCCGAGCTCGCGCATGCTGCGCCTACACTACTTTTCGGATCATCCCGCCCTCGCCACCGCCGAAGACGAGGAGTCCGTCTATTCGATCGACCTCATCAAGGAATTTGAGGCGGTCGGCCGTGCGTGGAAAGCCTTCCTCGACGATTGGCTCCTCCAAGGTGCCGGCATGTTTATTTCACCCACGCTAACACCGCTCGTTTGTTTTCATTCTCTTCATACGTCGACAAACGTATGTACGTCATAATTGTTGTGCGATCCCAATCGATATTTAGGTCGCTGTGTATAAGTGCACTGAAAATTGTAGCAATCGGTTTTTTATAGCGATATGTATCGTATATAGGCTAGACGAATTTAAACATTTTAATGCAATATTGAACGGGTTGTTTAAGTTGGAGGACATACTAATGCAAGTGATACATTGTTTACTATTCATATCCATTATAAATTTAGGTGCGTGATATTTATTTATGTATGCAAACTAAATTAACAATTCGTTTGATTTCCACTTTGAAAAGATTGTTAGTAGTGTAAGAGCTGCTGGACGCCATGCAAGGATGCTTGTGACATCATAAATGGCCTCCAATAACTTGCGTAACAAGCCGCTAGGTGTGGAACGTAAATAAACAAACATCAAATCGTCGGTATATATGTTTCTAATGGACTGATGCAAATCGCGCGCCGGCCGTGAAAACGTTCACTGAAGAACTTTTAGAATAAAGCGCAGTCTACAATACATCACTTTTTATTTTTTTTAGGTTGTTATCCATGTTATAATTTTATCAAGACTTCAAAATGCTACATCGTTTAAGATTTAAATAATGTAAACTTGATTATGAAATTATACCTTTAATTTATAATAATGTAGAAGCTGATTACCTTGATATAAACAGTATTACCAAATTAACTTGACTCAATGCGATTGTTATGCCTTTTCGAGGCATATTGTGTAATTTAGAGATCTTTGTTTTAACAAGAATTTGATTAATCGACTGGTTATTTAATTATTAATTTATTGTTAATTGCCATAGTTAAAAAAAATATTAAGTATTTAATTATTAATTGATTACAACAACACAATCACGCCTACAACCCAGTGCGGTAGGTAGAGACTGCGATCTTCCATTTGGCGCGATCCTGGGACTTATCTCGCTTCTTATTACTAACTAGCAGTTGGTCGCAACTTCGCCCGCGACTTCGCCCGCTTGATATTAAAATATAGTCTATGTCAGTGGTTCCCAAAGTTGCCTGGGTTACGACCCATCTAATGAAAGTTCAACAACTCAGGACCCACCTCCAGGAAATTTAACCGTTACCGATATGAATTTTCATATCGGTAACGGTTTTGAACAGGAGTTTTCTAATAAGTTTTAGTAAAAAAAAATATCACTTATTTAATTAATTACACCGAACAAAAAGGTTATTTCAATGGGAAGGATGAAATTGTGTCCTGTTTTTCGCCATTACAAATTTCATTCAATTTCAACACGAGTTACTTTAATTGCAGTGAGTTTGAAAAATCCAATTTATTTCGGTATTTAGTTGGCTCAGTGTGTCGTCCTACAGACGGGACACACTCAATATTAGCTCGCGACCCATAGTTTGGGAAACCCTGGTCTATGTAACTCAGTTATAACATAGCTTTTAAATGGTGAAAGAATTATTGAAATCGGCCCAGTCGTTTTTGAGTACAAAAATACAAATATTTCCTCTTTACAACAATAGTATAAATTAATCGAATGATATTTATTTAATTGATTAATTAATTATAAATCGTTTAATTGCGTTTTTCTTAATTCCAGCGAGAGATGATTCGCAGATCTTCGTGAAGTTCTTCCGTTTCCATCAGTGCTACGACTTGATCCCAACGTCTGCCAAGCTCGTGGTCTTCGACATCCAGCTCCTCGCGAAGAAGGCGTTCTTCGCTCTCGTCAGCAATGGTCAGTGACTGTGACTACCAACTCCATGGATCAATTATAAACGTCCCTAAATGTGTATGTAATTATATAAATAATTTTCTCTGCCGCGACGACCCGTGTGCGCAACTTTGCTGAGCTATTGCTGCTGCTGCCATCTACTTTGTAAAAAGCGGTCTAAATATTTAACACTTCACCTGATAGATGTTTAGAAGTGTGTCTATCTATCAGTGTACCTAAATGTTTTTAGAATGATTTTTTGTCGCTGCAGATATCGAATGACAACATACATTTTTATAAGATGATTGCTCAAGAACAAAGGTGTCATGTATCAAGTTCTCAGTATTTCCATGACTCGAAATATCATACGATGTTAATAAGTAGCTTGTCCCGATTACATTGGCATGGAAATTGCCGACAGTGATGTATCCAATGCGAATTTGTAAGAAGTCAAAATAGATAGATAGATATCAAATGAAGTCAAAATAATTCAGGTTAAAGGTTCAATGAGTGTGAAGTGAGGCTTTTTGTGATGCTATACTTTTTATGATTTTATTTTATTACAGTTTTCATATTATAACTAACTGATATCTTCATAGACATAGGACTAGACAATATCTAGTAATTGACAAATTTACTATCCCATTAATAGTTAGTGTTTTATTTTCACAAAAACACTCATTTTATACCGGTATACCTGATGTTAACTTCTTATAGAAATGTCTGCTTAGCGAAATTCCTTTTTACTTTAATAATTTTCGGGATATTGGTATCTAACGATTATTGTTGCTTGATGGAAATAACATTTAATTTCCAACCGATTATGATGCTAATACTTTATTACTATGATTTTATTTATGTGATTTACTAATTTGTAGCGAGTTTACCTATTAGGATTTTTTTTTATTTCTTTAGACAATTTAATGCAATAAAAATGTGGTAAAAACACAGGAAATAGTAATAAATAAGAATAATGGCTATGGCGCGTGTTGGTTACGACCAACTAACAATACTTTGTTTACAATGATCGCGAATATATTTTATATATATTTATATATTTTACAAGTGTTAATTTTGTTAACAGGCGTACGAGCGGCACCACTTTGGGACAGTCAGAAGGGAAAATTCGTTGGCATGCTTACGATCACTGATTTCATTAAGATCTTGCAAATGAACTACATGCATTCTGGTGTCGCTATGGAGGAGTTAGAGAACCATAGCTTGTATACTTGGCGCGGTATGTATGACGTAGAAATACAAAAACTTCGATATTTGTATTATTTTTGTTTTATATTGGTTCTAGATTGAGCATGTCTTTACACGTACACGTTGGCTTTTTATAATTGTTGTAATTTAGTTGATGTCTGTTAATTTGGTGATTATAATTTTAATTTCCAGAATTACTACATGATCTAGACAAGCCGCTCGTCTCTATAACTCCGGACGATTCTCTTTATGATGCCATATACACAATTATAAACAACAAAATACATCGTCTGCCAGTAATCGATCCTATGACCGGCGATGTGTTATATATCATAACACATAAGCGTATACTCAGATTTCTTTTCTTATATGTAAGTTCTATACTTTAATATTATTAAGACGATCATAATGCTCGTATATCAGTACAGTAAGCTAAAGATGATACTATCGAGTCAGCGAATTCTTGCGAATAACTGTGGTAGGTATCACTGACACAAAGAATGTACGTGAAATAAAAATCGTTTCGTCTTACTTACGCTACAGTTCGTATAAGGTCCATACACTGACGTATACGGATTCCACTCTGCTATCGCGCATTAAGTCTAAGAGCGCCTGCACACCTTTGACTAAGCTATCGCACAATTCTTTAGTCGCGCTTTGATTTCTATTAGCTTATATGGAGGTGCGCAGACTACTCGATACTTAGTTGTGCAACTAAACAGTTGAATGGGGTGCGAAACATTCGCACAACAGTTGTGCGATAGTTTAATCAAAGATGTGCGCCCGCTCTAAATAAATGGTTTGTCTCAGCTTTCGTATCTCAGTGTGTTAGAGGACTAATGGCGCCTATATACTCCGTGGGCTTTATTATAGCTAGTTGTTTAGTATCTTTGAAAACGAAACGTGCGGTTACGTTTCACCGCAGCGTTATAACTAATCAACTGCAGTCCGCAATGTCAAATGCAACAAACCGCATGCTCACTACATAGTGAAATCATACTTCATACTATTATAAATAAGAAAGTTTGGATGGATAGATGTTTGTTAGAGTTTGTAGCCTAAACGGCTGAACGGATTTCGATGAAATTTGGTATAGATGTGGAGGATAGCCTGGAAGAATACATAGGCTACTCACTAAAAGTAGCGGGCGAAAGCTAGTATCTTTATAAAGTGAATAAATAGCGTGGTTAGTATTTAAAAACTAGACGAGGCATTTTGTTTGCAAACAATGGAGCTAAATGTTTGGACGTTCTTTTGTTAATAAATACTACTTATTTTAGTCATTGTGCGCCAGCGTAATTATGTTTTGTACTGATAAGCGTTTTTATCATAATCTACACAGGCTATTTAAAATGTGAAAGTCGGTTCTAGTTTTTTATCAAAGGAGCGTTCAAAATAATTAAATGTCGTCCGAAAAAAAATTAAAATAGCCTAACCAAGAAAATAAAATTTTAGCTTAGGAGCACTTCTATTCATCACAAGACTTATTTACCACTATCTAATCTGCACAAAGAAATTGCTTCCATATGTTGCAATATGGCGCGGTTTTTCATTTTCCTGTTTAGGTTATAATACGTAGAAAGTCACTTTTCCCTATAGTAACAAAACTGAATATATATTTATTTCCCATTGTTTAAATACAATAACTATATGAATATTCAGATCAATGAACTACCGAAGCCGAGATACGTGAATAATTTACTTCGAGACCTTGACATCGGTACAATGGAGAATATAGAGACAGCGTCAGAAGACACTACGATCATAGAGGCACTTCATAAGTTCGTTAATAGAAGAGTGTCTGCGCTGCCAGTCGTCGACAGTGAAGGACGACTTAAAGATATTTACGCGAAATTCGACGTTATTGTAAGTGTTAATTATCTATGTTTTCAGTACCCATAGGGACTTCTCTTATCATTAGTAACTTTAAAATTCAAACAGTAATTTTACTAATTCCCTTTTTATTGACAAGTTATTGTTCACTTTTAACTTTTTCACTTCTAATATAATTATAATATCGTCGGTTCCAAATATATTATATGTTATATATCCCTCTTCTTTTTTTTTATTTTTTTTTTTATTTTTTTTTATTTTTAATTAGTAACTAACAGTGAGTTAATTTTTTTTTCGGTAATTTATATGGCTTAGTAGTATGTTTTTTTTTCTTTCTGTTGTTGAGTGTATCGGAAAGGGAAGGCATTGGCTCCTTAAGCACAGGATTTCCTAGTTAAGGAGCCAAAGCGCTATTGATCCTGTAATCAATGACTTAACAATAAAGAATCTTATTATTATTATTAAAGATAATGAGAGGAACTATAATGATGTAACTTTTTTTTGCAGAATTTGGCAGCTAAAAGGACTTACGATAATTTGGATGTGCCAATAAAAGAGGCGAACAAACATAGAAATGAATGGTTCGAAGGAGTTTACAAATGCAAACTCGATGAGACCTTATATGATATTATGAAAAGGATTGTCAGAGCAGAAGTATGTATTTTGTTAAAAAAAGTACTTTTTTCATTAACTATTTATAGTGACATCTATGATCTATAATTGTAACTAAAATACCGAACTTCTCAATTACTTAAAATAGTGTCGGTTAATTTGACATAGATGGCGCTGATAGTATAAAAAATATTTGAAACAAAAATATCAAAGTTCATGACCCTGAAATTACACTACTAGAGAATTTTTAAGTCTGTTTTTTTTTTCAAAGTTAAATGAAACGTGTTATTACAAGTATTTCGATAGTAAAAAATTGTTTATATTAAAAGTGATTTCCCTTTTTACAGGTACATCGTCTCGTCGTTGTTGACAATGATGACAAAGTGATTGGTATAATATCGCTGTC
This sequence comes from Papilio memnon, assembly GCA_003118335.3. Lineage (NCBI taxonomy): Eukaryota > Metazoa > Arthropoda > Insecta > Lepidoptera > Papilionidae > Papilio > Papilio memnon. The sequence goes on from LD688961.1 coordinate 1,184,479, forward strand.
TGACCTGCTCAGTTACATGGTGTTACGTACAGGAAGGAGCGGGACAATTGTTCATCACAAGGAACATGCGCCTATCGAGGAAGCCGATGAAAACAGCGATAAATCCTCACAAGACCAAGAGGTTAGTTCAGTGAAAGAGGAAAGCGAGACTGAAAAAACAGTAAAACCAATGTGATTGTAAGAATTAGGTTAAGAGATTATTTTTTTTAGTTTACGTCTAAGCGATACGCGCTCTCAGACTAAATACTTTAAAACTCGATTTCTTTTTAATAACTCAAAAGCGGGATGCATTTTTTTAATGATTTTTTACTGAAAACGATGTTACAAATATTTCGATTTTTGTTTTTTTTCAAAGAAATACTGGGTTTGCATCGTTGTTTAAAAAAAAACAATAAAATATAGTTTTGAAAATTGCCGGTTTTTCTTTTATATGTGTGTTACTGTGAAATGTTTTATAATATTTTTGTAATAACAGTTTTTATAATAAAAGTATTGCCACTATATACCTTTTATAGCTTGACCAGAAATATAAAAACTCGCCATATTGCGGATAAATATAAAACTTTGTTTACGCACATTTTAAAGTGAATAAAATAGGTGATCGATGCGCTTCACTCCAGTATTTTTATATTCATGGTTCAGTTATATTATTAAAGAAATAATAGCGTGTAAATGAGAAATAATATATTTGTTGATTCATTATAATGCCCTTTCGTTTTTGTCATTCTATATTGTTATTGACCGACTTCCCAAAAGGAGGTATTCATTGTTATGTCAATTTCTTTCAATATATTCAAGTTATTTGTATTTATTTCTTAAACGAGTATACGATGCAATCTTTTGTAAGATACGGAAGAAATATTTTTTGAATTACTGTTTTTAAACCTTAAGATTATGATGTAATCAAGCCATATGACACATTGAAAAATTACATTGCTCAAACTAAAAAAAAAAATTAATTGCCATCTAAACAAATGATAAACTGTTTAATGTTTTTTTTGAATCAGTTAAATTTAGAGCAAATAGGGTTAATTAAAAAATGGATCGATGTTATATTCGCCTGTTGTGTTTTAGAATTAAGAAGCACTTTCTATCCTTATTAATGTTATCAGAGATAGTTTTATTAAATATCTATTTTATATGCTTCATAACAAGTTACCTTAATGTGTATTCTCACTTTATTCAGACGTACTTAAATTTTTATAACTTGAATCCTAATTTTCATTAAGAAAAGAGTTACATCATTTAAAGACGTGTTAAGACTAACTCGTCGCGTTGTCTGCAATGGAGTTATTTTTTTGAAATATCGCGATACTTAAGTTTAAAAAATTTTTAATATTCAAAAATAAAATAATATACGTTATATGTCAGAATAATTGTTTTTCTGAATATAAGTTAATATAGGATTTACGATATCTTGGGACTTGTACAATATAACATGCAATATGCTGATCTTATTTAAAAAAAATATTTTAACCCTTAAATGCATATTGTTGCCAAAAGTCTACAAACAAAAGTTTTTATTGAAACCAAGATTTTTTTTAAATTATTTTTCCCTTAAATTGTGACTATGCTGAAATATTTATTTCACAATTAAATAAAAAATCATGCATTTAAGGGTTAAATGTCAATCTGTTACATTTAAAAAATTATTGTTAACACGATGATATTTTATTTTTGCTTTTTTTCTAACATTACGTCCAATTTATTTTTAACTTGTTTACTTTACTGTGGGTTTCGACTGCAGTGGCAGTTGTATTGACGTATGAACAGCGAACAGATTGCATTGACACATGTCATGTGTCAATAAAAATGTCATTGCAGTCACAGTTATTGAACAAAATACTTTTTAATGTTTAAAAAATGGACACGGATATTCCAATGTTTTTCGTTTTTTAATTGTAACATTAAGTTTTTTTTTTGTTATTTCTAGTTCTATTGCACGGAATCTCCGATAATTCAGCTGAATATTGAAAAAAAATTGGATTTTTTTTAAATTATAAAGTTTAAAGCCGACATTTAAACTTTCTTTAGTTTTGGTGATAAGTGTACATGATAAATTAATATAGTTTAATTCTAACTATACATTTTTTAACAAGAATTAGCCGAGATGTCAAAGGTGACATTTTTATAATAAATTATGGCATTTTCTCTTCGATGCTCATTTGATTTTGAGTGTTATCCTAAAATATATTTGTTTTTTAACAAAACTTTATGATAAAAATAATTGGTATAAACTAAAATTAAAATTAATGTAATGTTTGGTTTAAGTATAAGATGTTTTGTGTTCTGTCGTCTTTTCGTCTTTGGAAAACATAAGTATCACTTGATTGTGTAGATTGAGAATAAAAAGCGCACATTCTGATAAAGACGCAATAAAAGTTTAATACACAATTCCATATAAGTTGTTTTATTTTTTTTTACCTCTGGTTTATTTCATTTCCAATTTTGATAATAAAAATAATCCCCACTAGGGATTTTATGATGCGACAGAAAAGTATACGAATTTAAGGACACTGCAAGTAAGATCAAATATTCCAAAAAAAAATACTACTACTAACTGACACTAGATGGCGCATTTAAAAATTATGATCGAATGAAACAACATATTTCTATTCTCAAGCGGGGAGAGGCAACGTCACAAAATTACTGCTATTTCATACTAGATGGCGCACAAGAGTGTACTTTTTTATTATTGTTTAAAAACCTAGGCTTAAAACTAACTTTGTTGTAGACATAACAACTCATTATGAATGATAACATTATTGTATTCCTCTCAGTATCTTAAAATAAAACATTTTATTCTTATACATGTTTTTCCGGCAATTAAAACATAGTAAATAGGGATGTTAATAGAGAACGTATTATTGTATTATTTCTAGAATAAAAAAAACGACACAAAGAATGCTGTAAACAATAGCTTTAATGAAAACATATCAAATTACATATTTGTCAGTAACTTCTTGGTAATTGGATGTGTCGTAATGTGCGATATCAAGTTTCAAAAAATGCAGCGTGGTAAATAAAAACATTCCAATTGCAACACGTGATGTGTATAGACTTCGTTTCCACTAACCGTAATTGCCGAGGGAATGCTATTTATGCGATTGAAGTTTGCACCATTTTCACTGGAGCGAACTGACTGGTATAATAAAAGGAAGGATATTTATTTTTCATTGTCAAAGGAGTCCTATATCAAACAAAATGGCTTTTATAATATTTGTTTTATTAAAATATTTCTCTCATAACAATAGCCAATTGACTCTTTCTTTTTTATATATATGGGGTAATGGATTTTGTGATTTGTGAGTTTGTCCAGTCATACTTCATACTAATCATACTAATATTATAAATGCGATTCTTTAGATGGATGGATGGAAGGATGGATGGACGGATGTTTGTTAGAGTTTGTAGCCTAAACGGCTAAACGGATTACAATGAAATTTGGTATAGATGGAGAGGATAGTCTGGAAGAACACATAGGCTACTCACTTTTGTTTTTTTTTAATTCCACGCGGACGGTCGCGGGCGAAAGCTAGTATTTCATAACTCATAACTTTTAAATGCTCTTTTATTGTTCCAGCAAAAATTCTGATAATACAGCAATTTTAACTTATAACACTTATTAGCGACGAAACTCGACGTCGCCACGAGTTTAAGCTGACAATTACGTATGACATAGATAATATTGCAACGAATAGAAAACAATTGAATTTTGATTAAATGAAACTACAATACACTAATCAAATCAACTAAAAATCCTTTAAGTGAACTAACTTTAATTTGTGTTTAAAAAAGGCGAATTTTTTACGCGCGACTTACGATGACTGTTGTAAACTATCCCATCTTTTAAATTGGACGAAAGGAAGGATAACCAATATATACTTAATATAATAAAGCGTTAACACACACTTCTTTGTTGCCTAAGATGTCAGCAATCACATCATATTTTTGTTTTTTTTTTTAATAAAAAGTCCTACACCGGCGTTACGCTTTAGGCTGTATATTTTCACTCCTTTAAACTTAAGGGGTAAATATTTTGGATAAAATCCCTAATGTGGGAAAGAGACCATAAGTTGCTGCCAACATCAAGGAAGCAAGATTGCCATGGTTTGTCATCATGTCATGTCATTTTGACGTATGCAATTGATTATTTCACAATGTAAACAATAAAATTAAGTTTTTATAAATTCACGCGGATGAAGCCGCAAGGGAACAGCTAGTAGAAGATAACGGTCATGAGCATTATTTTGTGTCTTCTTATTTTTTAATTAACGTTCATAGAACTAGATGACGGAAGTAAGTGGCAAAAAATGGGGATTTTTTTTGTGTAATTCAAACCTTTATCTTGTAGAGTTCACTAGTTTTATATTGAATTTAAAAGGAATTTAAACATTAGCTCAAGCTTGTTATGAAGCATTGTTTGTTCTTTACAGAGCAATATTTTCGTAATCCATTTAAAGGTGTGTAGTACACTGCAACGGAAGCGAAGAGTAAAGCGTAACTTATAATCAAAAGAGTGGGACAAGTTTTATAGTTAGATTTTTGCTGTGTGCTAAGCTGTTAAATGGTTCATTGGAAGAAAAAAAAATCCAAGATTCATATCAGAATTAAGTTTGAATCGGCTACGGTTCGGTTCGCTTTCGCGGCTGTATGCTAAAGGCCTTATTCATTTCATCAAGCATCCAAGGTTCAGTATTTCAAAGCGCCACTAGGAAATTAAATTTTATTATGTGCTCTAGTGAAATGGAAAATATTTGTACGAGTAGTGTTAATAAAATTGCTTGTCATCCGGCGATAGAAGTGCCATAGCGAAAGCAAAGGCATTATTTATTCAATACTAGCTTTTGCCCGCGACTCCGTCCGCGTGGAATTTAAAAAAAAACAAAAGACTATCCTCCACGGCTATACCAAATTTCATCGAAATCCGTTTAGGCTACAAACTCCAACAAACATCCATCCATCCATCGCTGTCGAACGGAATAAATAGTACCCTATGTCCGTCTCCTGGCTGTAAACTACCTCCTCACAAATTTTCAGACATATCGGTAAAGCCGTAATTGAGTTATATGTAACTAACACGACTTTCTTTTATATATATACTAGCTTTCGCCCGCGACTCCGTCCGCGCGGAATTAAAAAAAACAAAAGCAAGTAGCCTATGTGTTCTTCCAGACTATCCTCTACATCTATGCCAAATTTCATCGAAATCCCTTCAGCCGTTTAGGCTACAAACTCAAACAAACATCCATCCATCCATCCATCCATCCATCCATCCATCCATCCATCTAAACTTTCGCATTTATAATATTATATATAAGTAAGAAGTAAGAAGTAAGATTAGTAAGATAGAAAAAAGAATATAGATAGATAAATAAAAGAACTGGTTGTGAAGTATGGAAATTGTGTTTGGATATTCTTTTTTCAAGAAGTACACGAGTATGATAAAGCAATCTCGCTTATTTACAATCACACTAACTGTTGGTGAGTCAAAACTTTTATCAGAACTCCGATGTCGTTTAATCTATTATTTCTTACAGGTACTTTTTTGTTTACTTATTCTTTACATAGCTTATTAACATTAGTTAATTCTATACTATACCAATCTAGCTATAATATATATATGTGTATTGCCAAAAGTAATATTGCAAAATTGTTATGCCCGGATGTAATTTCTAAGTATTCATTAAACTTGAAAGTTTTTAAAGTTGTTGCGAAACCCCTCTCACTAAGTCGAGTTCGCAATCCCATTTCACCCTTGTTTTGAAATCGACCTGATTTCCGTGACGCACGTGATTACCGATTTCTTAATTCGTCCGATGGATTGCTTCATACTTTTATTACTCAGGTTTAATCGCCGTGAATATGTTAGAGTCGTCAAAAATACGTTTAAATTATTTATCATTGAAGAATTAAAAAAAAAACACAATATTTTCTATTTAATTTTCCTTCAAGAAGATATTCTTGTTTATAATATATTTTTATAAACTATCTTACTAAAAATTATCTAACGTAAAAAAAAATTTGCCGAAAAATGTTACGAAGAAATAAATAGAACTGTATTAAACGTTACCGAGCTGCTTTTTGAAAAGATTATTTCAGCGTACTGCAGTGCAAATAAAAATTAAAACGATCTCATTTCAACTTGTCCGACCTCCTTTCTAAAGGTAAATAGTTATTTTTCATTAAACCTCGGTAAGTGGGATAGAACTAAACAAAACTGGTGACTAGAGCAACGTATTTTACGAAGATATTAAATATGCCTAAATTAACTTGCTCTGTCTTTTTCTTGCGTAATGCACAGTATGTCCTAGAAATTCTGCCGCCATGCTTCAATACACTCCCTTTACACAAACCATCCATACCCTCTTCGGCTTTCCTTTAACCTTTCAACCATCAACCAATAAATATTCATTACTTTATTGTTCTTATGTGTTTATAACCTACCGTTAATTAGCTATGTAAAGAATAAATAAACAAAAAAAGTACCTGTAAGAAATAATAGATTAAACGACATCGGAGTTCTGATAAAAGTTTTGACTCACCAACAGTTAGTGTGATTGTACTCGTAAATAAGCGAGATTGCTTTATTATACTCGTGTACTTCTTGAAAAAAGAATATCCAAACACAATTTCCATACTTCACAACCAGTTCTTTTATTTATCTATCTATATTCTTTTTACTATATACTCGTATAATATATATAAACGAAAGTCGTTAACAAACGAAGATTACAATTCTGTAATATAATTACTTACGTAGGTAATCGAACGTAGCCCTTACACAAGATGGACGATCTAGCATTATGGAAGTGCACTGACTGGAAGCAGCAGCACTATGGTAGGTATTACGCTAAGCAATGGATCCTAAATTGAAGCGAGTAAACCGTTTTATGTTACACAATAATTACAATTATAATGAGTATACTTCGTCTCATTTAAAACTCTCAGATACAGATATCTGAGAGTATCACAATAGTCTACAATATGGTAGCTTTCTTATTTTTCACATTGTTGGAAAATCTTCAATAGTTATTTCGAGTAAAATGAGCAAAGGATATACGGTTTCACGTTCACAAAGAAGCTACTCAGCGCTAAGGTTAATGTTAGACTAGATGTAAGCAAGATCACGTCAAATGTCAAAACCACATTAAGGTGTATTGTCTGTGATAATGTTTATACAATGGTTACTCCCAGACCATTGTTATCTCTCATAGAGGCTTTTATATTAATAAGGCTATTATATACGGTGAACCTTTTGATCTTCAGTATTTCTTTTTTATTTAACCGTCTCGAAGACGAACAATTCGATAGACCACTTGAAAGGCTTGATTACTTACAAAAGGCACATTGTAGTGTAAAATTTTCTTAATACAATATAATAAATTATAATATTCAATAAAATAAGAAAATAATTCAGTAAAATGTGGAATGAAAAGAAAATTCCTTTGCGTCTTTTTTTGTGAATTAAAAACTATCCCATTGTTGTAATTTGTTTCTTCTATCAATTAATTAAATAAAAAAAAACGTTGGTGTCACAGCGGTTTAAGCACTTGACTTGTAATGTACAGGTCTTGGGTTCGAATCCCGCCATGTACCAATGTGATTTTCGAATTTGATATGTACATAATTTACGCGACGTTCTTACGGTGAAGGAAAACATCGTGATGCAACCTGCACATATTGGCGAAAAAATTCAAAGATATGTGTGAAGTCAACCTAACTTAAGGTAGGCTCCGAGCCCCTCCGCGGGGATGCATAGTGAGTTGGCGATGATGATCGATTAATTAACATACTTGATAAACAATATATCTAACCTTGCTAAAAATAATAAAAAATCAACTAATAGAACTTATGCCTCGATATATATGCCATACCATACCAAGGCATAAGTTTTTAAATAAGCTGTCCTATCATACTTCATACTAATATTATAGATGCGAAAGTTTGGATGGATGGATGGATGTTTATTAGAGTTTGTAGCCTAAAGGTTGTACGGATCTGGATGAAATTTGGCATAGGTGTAGAGGATAGTCTGGAAGAACACATAGGCTACTTGCTTTTGTTTTTTTTATTCGACGCGGACAACATCGCGGGCGAAAGCTAGTATCTATATAATATAGATAATAAAGCCTACATAATAAAGCCGCTTAGGAAATTTTGAACGTTGGAGTATTAAGTCCATTCATTGCTTATAAAACTCTTAAAGTTATTGTGAACTCATGTCGGGGTATTGAGAAATCAAACTTCGTCTAACATGATCTGAAAATAATATTTCACAACGAAGCCAAAACTCTGAGGCTTAAGTACAAACTGTTAACAAAAAGTTTTGGTACTTCGCAGACTCGTGAATTAATAGTTAATAGGTCGGTAGGTTCAAAAATAAAATCACTTAAGACTTGAGTAGAATCGTTTACAGCTTTAATTTGTTAACGAAAACACATTTAAAGATGTGCAAAAGTGAAGCATATTTTTTTTTAAATTATCTGATTAATGCTTTCGATATTAAACTACATATTTATTAAATTGTTTAAACTTTCGTGAGACATTTTATAACTAATTATTTTATTGCATTACTCACGTCTGATTTATTTCCGGTGACGGCACCGACCAGTTTCAGACCCTGCGGGGGTCCTTCTTCAGGGCGAGTGTTAGTGGGCTTGTTTCGCGGTCGCGTTTTGGGGGGGGGTCGCCGGGGGTGCAGTTGCCGTTGCGTGCGCCGGCGGCGACGATGTCGACGAGCTCAATATTGACGAGTCATTATTGACGTTGTTGATATTTATTGAATTGACACACGTACGGCAAGTATTAGAATGCAATAGCTACAAATGGAGACAAAGTTATAGGATAGCAAACACAACTTGTAAGACACGACCGCAGATTGTGGAGCGAGTACCGGCATATTTACCGTATATGCGAGGGGTGACGGACAAAGTTGGACACCTGTTACGACGCAAGTACAGTATCAGGACAATATTTCGCCCCCTTACGCAGATAAGGAGAATATTACGTTCGCCGAAAGACCGCACTCCACTAGACTGTCCGGGCGTCTACGAAGTTCCGTGCGAATGCGGCAAAAGCTACATAGGTGAAACGGGGCGCAATATCAACACCAGGCTCTCTGAGCATATTCGTTGCATGCGCAAACTGGACAGCGATTGCAGAGCACGCCCTTACCACTGGAGCACCTCACTACATTAGGTTCGACCGTATAAAAGTCTTGGCTCGCGACAAGAACTTTGTGTCACGCAAGCTTCTTGAAGCCATTGAAATCAACCGTCAACCTAATTTCAAGAGAGACAAGGGTTGGTCCCTGTCTCCAACGTGGGAACCCCTGTTGCTGAGACCGAAACAGAAGAACGACGACGATGGTGCTGAATACGTAGCTGACATAGTCAGTACGTTTGGCGCCCCGTTTAATATCAACAATATCAACAACGATTCGTCAATATTGAGCTCGTCAACGTCGTCGCCGCCGGCTCACGCAACGGCAACTGCACCCCCGGCGCCCCCCGCCCCCTCAAGTCGCGCCCTTCGAGCGATGGCCCGCAGTGCGAGGCGCGACGCGACCGCGACACAAGCCCACTAACACTCGCCCTGAAGAAGGACCCCCGCAGGCTCAAAAACTGGTCGGTGCCGTCACCGGAAATAAATTAGACGTGAGTAATGCCGTAAAATAATTAGTTACATATTTATTGAAGAAAATCGTTACCAATGCTAATTAACTTTTTAATGGGTTGTGAGTTGTGATTCTCACTTAATTACATTTGGTGGAATATAAAAAAAGAGTAGATAATTATCGTAATCAACTTACACCAAGAGAGCTTCGAACCGATTGTTATTGATATGATATGTAAAAAAAAAATCGAAAATATATAATACTAGCTGTTGCTCGCGACTTCGCCCGCGTGAAAAAAATATAGCCTATGTTACTCACAGATAAATTACTTTTCTAGCGGTAAAAGAAATTTTAAAATCGGCCCAGTAGTTTTTGAGTTATTTCAATACATACAAAAATACAAATCTTTCCTCTTTATGATATTAGTATAGATTATAATAATATGTACCAGCTTTTAGTGCGTCAACTTTGCACTTGGTCAAACTTGGTCTACAGACTAATGGACAGTCTAGGGCTAGTTAGCACTAGTCTAAACTAGTTCGTGCATTTAGATTAGATGTATCGTTAAGCATACTTGACACTGAAACTATTTTTTTTTTTCATTTTGAATGACGATTATTGCTCCCTTTATAACAATGTCGGAGAGAATTACCACTAGGTTCATTTACTTATTCTGATCAAGAAGGGAGTGATGATGATGACTGAGATGACAGATGAGTTATGTAGACAAAATCCTATTGCGCCGAACCTCCGGGAGAAGGGTAAGGAGGATGATGATGATGAGATTAATTTACTGAAAGCAAATAAAACCTAAAGGTTAAAATAATGTTAAGAAATGCGAGGTGTCAAATACAAATATTTTATTGGTAAAAATGTTTTACCAAGTAATTTACTAACTAAAAAAACCTAGCCATTTACTAATAGTAATTAATATTACACATGATCATTATATTTAAAATATATTATATAATATTATTATTTATATATTTGGCGATCAGCAGATAACGTTTCACATACCGATTGAAAAAGTCCGTATACACATTCCAACTTTAAATACGTACGTTACCGTTAAACAGTACGTTTTTATACTTTAAAAATCAACATTTCTACTTACTACTTTAGTACATGAAACAAAAGTAATTGGTTCTTAAGTAATCCCTTTAACATTATTTAGTCCGATGCAAAGGTGATAGCACAATGTTAATTCACTAAGTATTTAGCTTTGCTGATTTTAATTGAATCAGGATGAATTTATCAGCCAGTACCGATTCTGAGATCGATACGGCGTAGCTCCGGTGTAGCTCTTATAGTAACGACAGACATCGGCTACGAATAATTGGTCCAGCGAGCTTTAGCTAAAATATAACCGTAACCAAATTTGTCGCATTAAAATAGTTTTAGAATTAATGCTTAGGTCATTTTGGTTAAAGTTTAAAACATTAGTAATTTTTTCGTAGATGTAATTCAGTAACTTCTTTTATTAGCTAAATTAGTCTTTGAAAAAATATTCCTTTCTATACAAATGACAATGTTGCTAATTGATGATTCTTTGTGCCATACTACCCATGTATGTATGTGGATGAAAAAAGGCTGACTTGATAATGACGATGATGTAATGATAACGATGTTGGTGAGGTTAAATCTACGTTGTTACTGATGATAATGTACCTTGACAATAACCTTTTAGTGAGATATTTAACAAAAGACAACGACGATTATTCGAATACACTAATTCAATAAAGTTCACCGTCAATATCAAAGGCAATGAACCAGTAATTTCGAGTCAATACGCACATTAATTATGTCCCTCACTTTAATTAATACTTCAGTGACCTCAAACGTTGTTGTTTGGTTATAATTATATGCATATGAATAGAAAAACACTTTTCTATCTTTCTTGTTACTAATGAGATATACAAATATGTATTTCGGTTCCAAAATGTTTTCTCAATGCATACATTTAAATGAAGTTTATGAAAGTTGGGGAAGAGCCTTTTAATTTCCATTTATAGGCATTTTTTTTCTTCATCTTCAATCGTAATTATCGTCGTTATAGGAATGGAGTCAGTCGAGTTTCCTTGTTTAGTTTTTTTTTAATTCAGTAAATAACTAAGCATGCTTCGCAAATACCGTAATCTCTGACCGTAATCCGTAAAACCATAATCCTCAAGGTAAAAGGTAAAAATATTTTATCAGATTTCCAACATTATTTCCCTAAGCATCAAACAATGTTTTTTTTATATATAAAATACGCTATCTCTTTTACTACAGCAAAGTTTCATTATATACATGTAGAGTTATTTGAGCAACGAGCTTGCTAAAATTTGCATATACGTTTAATTTATTTCCAGTTTGTTTACATTTTCGTATACGTACATTTAATTTATTACCTCTTTGTTTGCTTTTTATGGTTAGACTCGTATACATATAGTGAACGAGTCATGTTGTGGAAAATTTATACAAAAAAAAATAGCTAGTCAGGTCCTATTGACAGGATCTATGGCCAATATTTAAGATTTTACGATCTAACAAGAATTTTCTAGATCTAACAAGACAATCCCCTAAAACCTTCACAGAAAGGGGTACGTGGACTTAATTTTCTATTTTATATTATTGCATCAAAATATTTATCACATCTTACGTTATTATTTATGATTTCAAAATTATATTTCACGTACATAATCAGTACCACAAAGCAGCATTAAGGTAATGAGCCTTGAGCGACTAAATCGATCAAACGTCAAACAGGTGTCTGTGTTAATCAACTGGCAAATTAACATTGTGAAATTAATCGTTTGATAAAGTTGTAAGAGGATTATCATGTTGAATGCTGTTACCGTTGTCGCCGCCGCATCATTAAGATGTTTTGTGATTTTCACACGTCCTTACGTCATTCCAGTAAAAAGATAAGCCAACTCACCTTAGAGTCGTTTTTACCTTCTATACATATGATTGTAGACACAGTTGATACGGCTAGTCAGCCCTGATACAACATATTCAAAATCGTGTGAAATTTCATAAAACAAAGGTTTTATCAGGAAACCCTAACCTTTTTTATACCTATGTTTTCTTTGCATTGTAAATTCGAGTAACCATTTCAGACGGCTATTGGAATTTGCTCAATTAACTTATAAAGGAAGTCTAAGTCGATTTATATGCAGTTACCCTTTGACGCGGTTGCGATGCAAACCCTGCACTTAATCTACCCCAAATTGGTACAAAGCAATTTAGAGTAGGTATTGAGATACTTGAGATTCATCGAGAGGAAACATTTAACATAGAAATACGACAGTCCCCATAGACAAAGTGACTTTCGATTAGCGATACCGCTAGTAGAATCGACAAAATGTGTAAAAACGAATAGGAATGAATACGTGACTTATCGTTTCCATACATTTTTGACTTTTCTATCAGTTTTTTAAACATCGAAATATATTTTTTTATCATTAAATAAACATATAACATACTAGCTTTCGCCCGCGACTCCGTCCGCGTGAAATTAAAAAACATAAGCAAGTAGCCTATGTGTTCTTCCAGACTATCCTCTGCATCCATGCCAAATTTCATCGAGATCCGTTCAGCCGTTTAAGCTACAAACTCTAACAAACATCCATCTATCCATCCATCCATCCATCCATCTAAACTTTCGCATTTATAATATTAGTAAGATGGTATTTCTTTCCTTTCTATTGCTACAAAATAACCAAGATTTATTATATTGTAACACAATTTTAACACATTAAATTGTAACATATTTGTAACAAAAACTTATTCATTTCAAGTCCTTAACTCTTCCTGGTTTAAAATAAGTGTTTCGTATATTTGTGTAACATTAATTCCTTTGAGATGTTTTCCGGCATAATTAAAATTTTGTTTTCCGATGTCCAAGGAACATTTTTACAGGGACCGTTATTTTCGCTGTGGGTGAAATAATATTATAAAAGAGACAGTCTTTTTATAACTAAGGATTTATAACTTCAAAGCTGAAAAGGATCTTATAATTTCTTTTGAGACATATCATTTTAAGATAAAAACGGAAATATTTTTTTTAAATACTACATATACTTTATCCTTTGTGCACATATTTTTTTATATTTAGTTGGAGAAGTTGAGTGACCGATGACAAAATTATTAGCAAGGAAGGGAGCCGTAGGTAAATTTTGGGCGTTGACCAACTCTGAAAGCAATAATGCTATGCTTAATTTTACGTGCATCACAATCTATGAAAAATTAAATTCACATATACGAGTACATTTTTTACTTTTTCCCATCGGATTTGGGTACAAATCGAATTATACTCCATACCCTGTTTCACCAATCTACAGCCTCCCAACTAAATGTAACACGATGCAAACGGTGTAATTGAATCGACGTGTGGATTGGATTGTGAGTGACGGCAGCAATGGAGAGCGCTCGCCCTAATTGGACTCTTATTGAACATCCAATAATGATTTTTCCATCCCGAAAGATTTTTAATATACCTGATTCTTTATACAAACAAATTTGGTTGCGTCTAACTTCTCTGATCCCAATCAAATTTAGCAATCTCGTGTTTTTAGGTGTATATGTTTTATTAATGATAGAATTTTATCTATCTATAACTACGTAAGAAAAGTCAGATGATTTATTAATTAAATTTCCTGTTGATTTACAAGAATCCACAACAGACACATGTTTGAGATTTAAAACATCAAACACATATTTTAAACATATTAGTGAAAATTTTAATGTAAATATTTGCCGGAACTAGCTTCTACAAGTTCATAAGTCATCCGACGCAAAGTTAACCTTTGATAACGTTGAAGGTGCAACCTCTTCACACTTAATTTCCACGAAGCCACTTCAAAGCGGTAAATCTTACATCTAGGTTCTTAATAATTTTCCTAAACGTTACTTTTTTTACATGTTTTTAATTCTCCTCCTTCTGGAATTACCACAGTGAATTAAATTTACAGAACAACAGTTAAGACACAATAATGTCAACTTTATAAATTTAATTTCTTATTTTGATCTAATCTCTTTTTCTCTTCACACCGTTTATTAGAAAATGTGTACCTTACTAACTCATATAAAATGAGATAGTAACATTGATAAATAATTTTATCTTAAATAACTTTATTATAAAATAAAAACTTTGTATATATAGTAAAAGAGGGCAGTGGCAAGCTACCGGCTACCTGATTTCGCTCAAATAACCTCTAAAAGTCATGTCAAATTAAAATCTATTTAAGTAAGCCTAATCTAATAACTGTCTTTTATAACATTTTAGCTTGTTCTTATTAAAATCATAAAGGGAATTAAATTCCTCTTTCAATTAATTAATTTCTTCCATACCGCTATGGAACTTAAAATGTAAATTATACTTTGTGTTTCATCATCATCACCAACTCACTATACGTCCCCACTGAGGCGCTTGGAGCCTACCCTGAGTGATGGTCAACCTAACTTTGTGTTTGAATAGAGCTTAATCCGAAAACCAATAATTTTCCAATTGCACGCAAGTTTCAATATAGTACAGTCGCTTTCGTGCGCAGTGTTCAAGTTACTGAAAACCACCTTGTGCCACTTAACTTTTGTTAAAAATAAAAACAACTATCGATTACCAACAGAGTATTGCGTAATGTGGAATATGCTATAGTATAAGACGTTCAAACCACTATAGTTTTAGAGGTGTAATACCTCCAACGAAGCGCATTGTACCTCACCTATTCACTTTGTACACCAAGGCGATTTAATCTCTCTACGTCCATGCAATCCGCTTACAACATCCATTAAATTTGGACAAGGTATATAGACTTAGCTTTTGAGTATGTTGACGACGGCTTAGAAACATAGGCAATACAGGATCGGACTAGAATGGTAAACAGTCTAACTGAATTTCTTGATTGAATAATTCATTCAGTGTTATTTGGTGATTTACACATTTTTTTATAAATGACTGTTAGTTACAAAATAAGGTTTTCAACATCTTTTTGCCATATTTAATTACGTATCAAATTAAGCTAAATATCAATTCACAACTTGATAATTTGCTTTGACTTTGACAGTCGATTCATAAAACACTATCTGGGATAAACTATTTCTGGACCAATGGTTGAAGAATAAAGCCAAACCAGCTATCTTACTTTGCAACTTCAATATTTAATTATACTGCTTTTTTACTTCGTCCACGTTAATTTCTTCCACCACAAGAATATTGAAAATTATTCGCTGTTTTTTCTACTTTATTGATTAGCTTTTTATGAGATATAACAGTAATAAACGTTATTTTTCATATCAGTAATAAATAGTACACGAATAAATTATGTGAATTACCTTACCAACCATGTTCACGCAGAGTGTTGAAAGTATTTGTTAGACGGTTTACTGGAAACTTTATTAACCGCACATCGACGGCGGCATCGGCGAGAGTAAACGTGTTTCATATTGTTAATTAACTTGTTACGTAAATTGAGTTTTACAATAATTTCATCTAATAGACAAAATATTAATGTAACTAACATAGACATTTTAAGACGTTTGTTAAAGAACATTGGTAAGTATTATAGTTGTAAACTACAATTATAAAATATTTTTCTCCTTGTAGAAGATATATACTTCTTTTACAGACCGAATTCCCGAAAGAAGGAGCTAATCAATTCGTCTGATTATTTTTGTGTGTTACTGCATATCTCCGGCACTGGTGGACCGTTTTGAAAATTCTTTTTTTTACCAGAAATACCTTTCTGGTACTTGCAGGTAGGTCCCATTTTTTTGTTTAATTTTTGGAGTCAACGACTACGGCGTAGTTAAACAGTTTAGCTCCAAATCGCGTGACGAAAATTGGAGCCTTTTTTGCTTTCTTAGCCTAAACTATAAAACTTACATTAAAATAATGTATGAAAGAATTGTAGCTTGAAGCTATTGTTTGGGTAATTCAACGAATTATTTCGTTACTTTTTAGTGTATTGTTTTTGAGAACATTTTATTTTTAGTGTATTTTGTTTGGAAGTCGGTTTTATTTTTTATTGAATCGTGTTTACAGTAATTTTATGGATCCATATTAATTGAAACCAATAGAAACCGGGCTTACACGTTTTTGATGATATTTTATTGACTAATGGAATATTCCATGGAGATATGTCAGGCAATAATATAATTTACCATTGAGTTCAGGTATATTCGTCCTAATTTGTTTGTGCTCTCAAAATTATCCTAATTGTATTCATCTAGACATATTGTATCTTTTCGTAAACAAATTACGATCTTTCATAGAATACAACCTAAATTACTAATATTATTCCTCGGGAATGGAGTAAACAGATTATCGTTTCTTGGTATTTTCCTTTATCACGTTTTCGTGTAGGGGGATATTTTTCTCTTCATAATATGTACGCGGATATGGAATTTTCGTTACTATTCGAACTAATATTAGAATAATCATAAAACAAAATTGATATTTAAAATGAATATAGCAGTTTTTGATTTATTTCTACGCAAATACTATCTAATAGTGATCGCGTCGCTTACAAATCTACCACAATTGTAGTCGACGTCTTATTCGTAATACTTGAAAACGTATTTCAAATCAGTTCAACTCGTTACACGTTCTAGGGACATGCATTTTCCAATAGCATTTCTTATTTGAAATTGTGTTCAAAGTTAAAACATTTCCTACTTTATTAAATATCTATATATTTATTATAAATGTCTTTTATTACTTACACTTACTTTTATTGCTTACGGCGTTGCATTCCTTTTAAATGTTATAAATTTTGTTGGACGTAGTGAAATTTAAAATACATTGTCGCTTAATTAAATTACCTACGTTTGATAGCGACGTACTGTCAACGTTATTATGTTTTAAAGTGATTCAAATTCAATTTCATGACGCGTATGGAAATATATTTTGTAAAAATAGATTCAGCGAAACCTAACATTCACGTAACCTAGTCGACATCGCACAGCAAATTCAAGGAATATCACTGAGTGTAAATTTTATATTAGTAAAAAAATATATTTTTGCAAATAAAAATCTCTCAAGTTTGGCATGGGTTACAGATTTCCAAATAAACATTAACCCGCTAACTAATACAGTCCTTCTTTAGAACATTTTTCTTGATTGTGTGACAAGTTATTTATTTTGAAACACAAATTAATTTCCTCGTTTCCATTACAATACTAAATAACAAGGGATTATTAATAAACAATGAAAAGAAGTACAAGAAAGAAGTTAAAAAAATAGAACGTCTATCGAGATATATAAATATATATAAATTTATATAATTAATATTCTCTTGACAGTATTCGTCACACTACAAAGTACATATACGGTACGGTACGGTACGGTACGGTACGGTACGGTACGTTACGGTACGGTACGGTACGGTACGGTACGGTACGGTACGGTACGGTACGGTACGGTACGGTACGGTACGGTACGGTGCGGTAAAGTACAGCGATGACGATAGGTTTGTGCGTATATGTACTATGTCCGCGAAATATGATATCTCTGTGTCGCAACGATATCAAATTGTTGGATGGTTGTTTAATTACGATCATCGGTGCAGGAACAAAGCGTCTCAAACGTCAATATAAATGAATATAGTACAGTATCCTTTACTTTTACTTTTAACTTGTTCGTTAAAAGCATACATCAATCCAAAGAAATATTTTAAGTTAAGAATAGATATTTCTCCCTTTGTTTGTCTCATTTAAACTTTATTTTCAATATGTAACGTCCTTTTTGGTTTCCAATTTGTATCGGATATATTTTATTACGAAGTGCACCACAAAGAACTGTGTTTTCTACTTTTTAAAGACTAGACTGCCTTTTCGTCTTCTTATTTACGAGAGTAACTGGACTTTCTATAGAATAAGCGCAGCCTTTGAAGGATAAGTTATCTTAGTGTGATTCTGGTAAAAGCTCGATCGATTCGGTACGGTCCTGGAAAATGTATTTTTGGATCTGACGTCTTTCAAATATAATTCAATGTTGAAAATAATTTTTACTTATGATCAAAGATAAATTGGAAGATCCAATCATCACGTTATCAAACACTTCGATTACTTCTATTGATAATAATTTTGTGAAATTATAGGATCGCACCAATTCAGAATGTTCAATTTATCACATTTAAAATGTTATATTAGATACTTAGTAGTAGTTAGTATTTTTATTTAATTTCTAGGACTTTGAATAATGGCATTCGAGATAAAACAATAATCTGTCTATGTAAACATCATTTGGGATCAAGCGCTAGGTTAACCCCAATAACAAAAGACAAGTTTCAATAATTACTATTGCAATTTAAGGGAAAAGGTAATAACATAAATAGCATAGACGAAAAGAAATGGAATAAAGCCACCGTTATCTCACTAATATAATGAAATATAGGTCTATAAAATACCTCTATTTCACAACAGTCTTCTGTAAAGTCATGACAATTCTCCAATGGAAGCGACTCATCCGTCGACTAATCCTAAACATCACTTTAATGCAAGGTGTAATAAATTAATTATGTTGTAATATAACTAACCATGTTGCTATAGATTAACCCTTATGTGAGTGACGAGGTACCCGGGTACCTTTAGCATTTTCAAATTTAACGAAAAGTATGTTTT
>LD688961.1:1209129-1237711 GCA_003118335.3 Papilio memnon
AAAAAAAAAAAAAAAAAAAAAAAAAAAAAAAAAAAAAAAAAAAACATAAATTAAATGCTTATTATTATTTTTAGAAGTCTCAAGTTACTTGTCAAAGAGCAACATGAGATATTTACGAGGGACTCGAGACTGCGCAAGGTATTTTTATTTTATAGCATTAACTTATTTTTAATCCCATTTCCAACCGGGAAAGAAGAAAATAGTCCTTGTTTTGTTGTAAAACGTTTCTGCGGAAAATAGTGCCACATTGGTTAATTCAACCTCGTCTCATTATTATTAACAAAAACGTTTTTATTAAAAAGATAAAGATTTTTAAGAAACAAAATTATAAGCTCCATACTTTTACGTCACTATTTATATACTGTTAATGACATAAAAAAATTCCAGATTTCACAAAGATGATGTTTTTACATCGCTGAACGAAAATCGAATTAAAAAAAAATGTCAGTCTGTCAGTCTGTCTGTCCGCAAGGCGCGTTTGTTGCTGGTAATCTCCGCAATGGCTGGGCCGATTTTAACGGGACTTTTTTTAAATTTCGCTCTAACGAAGTTTGCAGGCGACCGCTCGTTATAAATAATATTTTAAACTCGGCATCCATTCTATTACTCGTATATACTAGCTGAGAGAAATGTCACTGTAAAAAATCTCCCCAACATTTCATTAATCGTACTTATTATTTATGTTCACCCCTTTTTTCAACCTGCCACCTAAAGTATTATTTTAGTAGTGATCTAAGTAATAACAGAAATCTACTGATGCCAGATTCCGAATTTCTAAGCCCGGTAGTTTATGAGCTGATTTTTCGGCTACCCCTATTGTTTGTGTTCGCGATATCTTCTAAACTATTTTATTCTACATTAAATTCTCCTGATAACAAACGCATTTATTTGGATAAGGATTAATATTGAAACCAATAAAACAACGACGCAAATAGCATGCGATTTTTAATTATTTTTGTTAACAAAAAATTCTTTCATACATCATTTTTATATACCTCTAACGGTTTAAGCAGCGTAAGCCGAGAAAAGTTAAAATTTAGTGATTTTATAACGCCGGGGTCCAGAAATACGCTGTTTATTAATAGTTCCTCAATATTAGTAATAATAAAATATAGCCTATGTTAATCACAGATAAATTACCAATTAAAATCGGCCCAGTTATTTTGCGTGAATCAAATACATACAAAAATACAAAGTTTTCCTCTTTATAATATTAGTAGAATTAAATAAAATAAAAATAAAGATTATAGATATAGATGGAACAGGTAATTATATCGCAATGTATTATAACAATTAACTATATGCCTATACGAGTACATAGAGATTTGTATAAATGTGATTCTTTGCAATTGACAGATTTTGATCCGTTCCAACTTAAACGTGCTCATTTATGTTTTATAATTACAGTTAAATCTGTTAATACGTTTGGAACCTCTTTCACGGCGACCGACCGCAACCATCAGCGCTAAAATGGCGAAAACAAAAAATAGACGCAAAGTACCGTGGCTTATAGCTTATCGTTTTATAAATGTCAGTGCCTACATACGAATAATTTCATTAGCATTGTGGTCGTAAATACTATCAATCTATGGAAAATACAATTTATTGTGCGCAAAGAGGATTAAATCCAATTGAATTTCGCACACATGTATGTTGTCAATATATCTATGTGTTACCTCAAACCTCGAATGAAGTGCGCGGTCCATGAACGTATTTACTCATACGCGAATGCTTTTAATATACGCTTTTACGCGAGCTTCCGCGTCATGTACAAAACAAATATGTTCTATCCTGTGATGATCCTGTTTGTAACAAACAGCCCTGTTTGTTTTCGTATTTAACTAGCCTTTGACTGATTTAAGCGAACTAGCAGTCAAAGGCTATTTCAGTTTTGTGTTTGAGTAGTATTTTATATATTACACGTGAATCCAAATGACTGCAAGCGATATGACTCATAACAGACTAATTAGATATCTTGGCCTATACCTATTGGTGATCTTTACACAAACGTTTTAATATTATGTAAGTATCTCTGGAATACAACGGTAACCGATCGATCTGGTTTAAAAAATGCGGTTTTTCAATTATCGAACTATTTTTTATGTTTTATAATCTTTGATATGTAATATAAAAAAAATAGAGGATAACATTATTATATTTTTCTTCATATTAACTCATAAATACTGTACGGCATTTATACTTTATACACCTATATCGTTCGTACGATATATATTGATTACTGTCGGATTTATTTCACTTAGAAATGTCCTTTTGGTTAGTTAAAATGCAATTTACTGCAGCCCCTGTGGTACTCTCCCGTTATATTCCCCGCGAGTGAAAATATTCAAGGAAAATTCGTTCATGATTCAATTTCGACGCTTTTCCCTGCTTCTGTAAAAGCAAAAATACAGGTGATTTTTCTTTATAATTAACATAAAACTGCGAAACTTTTACTACAATAGGCACAAACTTTCTAAATACCTTGTTTTAAAGACAGGCGTAGCAATTAAGTTAATGTAAAATAAACCAATTTTACACATACCCATAATACATAAAATAAAGGCAAGTAAGCAACCTGGCGTCCTATTGTTGTGTTACTAACATTGTTCAATGTATGTTCAATTTTACAAAGAAGGAACAAAAGAGAAAAACTTTAACCCTATATCTGTCGAATTTCAAAAGAATTTCAGATTCGCTCGAGTTTATTAATTTCCAGCTACGTTGTTAATTTTCCTAAATCAGTCAGTTAAAATTTGCCTGAACACGAATAGATTTAACAGACCAGTTCGACAGTTCAGTATTAAACTGTCAATTGGAACTGAGTGTATATAGCGGGCTTTTCCATTTTTAACACACAACTTTTACAATGTTTTTTAAACTCATTTTTTGCATTACAATTCATTTCAACTTCAGCTAAAATGTATTCTTAATTTTAACATTGAATGACACTTTAGTTTCTTACAACCTTAGAAATAATTTTTCCAATTTAATACTCCAATAAACATCTAGAACAGATTATTTTCCTAAAGTATTATCGTTATCGTTTGTTATTCAAATAACATGTCAGCATAGATTAATTACTATGCGCAAATTGTGTCGCGAAGAAAATACACCCACGTTTAACCTTGTGTCTAGACTCCAGGACCTTACCTGTCCAACTCATTATCACACATTTCACTAAACAAACAAATGTTATGGTATTAAAATGTTAATATGTTTTCTTCTATTTTTTAAAATATTAATAATAACATCGTAGTAACATCATAAATAAAAAAAACATTTAAATATGTTAAACGTAAAAAAATAATTATTTTAGTGTTTTATACATCTCGTACACTACAGCTTACTTTTTTCTGTGTATCGAAATGACGATCGCCGCGAGCCAAGCAGACCGCGACCATTTTGTTAACGAGCGCTCTATAAACTCTAGGTACCTATTGATTTTGTGGACCAAGATTATGTTGTCCTTTAACTTTCATCATCTCATAAGAACCTCTCTGTATAAATTTCCTTCTACCCTGACTCTTTTTTTACAGTAAAATCACTTTTCAGCTTTTTAAAATTCAAGTTAATCTTTATGAGTACTGTATTGAAAATTACGAAATAAATACAAAGATTGAAGAAGGAAGAAGAATCTTTTTGCGAACGTTTAATAAAAATGGTCATCTCATTCGAAGCTTTGTAGGATATGTAGAAGTCATTTGCGTATTGATTGGTAAGGTAATTTAAATCAATGCAGATACCTAGTCTAGGTCCAACGCATAATACGACCTAATCAAAATGAGATCGCAGTATAATTAAATTTCGCTATTGTCTACTTGATTTGATTATCTCAATAGAATATGATTATTTGATATATCGATGTAACGAAAATCAAAAGCTTTTACAACAAGGTCTGTTTCACTATTAAAAGAGATATCGAGTTAAAAAAAAATCTTTTGAAAGGGTCACGAGTGACGAGCTTTTAGTTTAGACAGCATTGTTCAAATAGAAGCGTATAAAATGCACAACGACTTTTAGCTGGATAAAACCTGTATATATTTTTTTTATATAAATTTTTAGTGCCTCGCTATTTTATTTTTAAGCCTGATTCTAGATTGGTCACGAGAGTGATATCAAATAATACTGGAATTAGCTTCATGTTGTCTCGGTAATCAAAAGATGGTGGTGTTGCAAATACGGTAAGAATTGGGTAGAAGTTACGTTACGCGGAAAAACCGTATAAGTGAAATATTTGCTACGAACGCTCTTATACTCACGCCATGTATATCTAACATAGCAGCAAAGACCTCAAAATAAATCTTATGCCAGAATGCTTAGTCGTTAATTATAATTTATTAATTTATTATTGACAAAGATTATGTACTTGCCGTTTAATAGCGTTAAAAGCAGAGTCCATTCACCCGCAATCGACTGAGGTTGTCTTAGCGGTTTCGGCTATTTGATACATTTTCCCCATCATATCTCCCATTACGCTCATCCATGCATTCGGAGCACGTAAATCTCCCTAGTACTAATTATAGTACAACGTATTGAACTAAACAACAAATAAACTAAATCATGATTAGGATGGGTCATGATATCTCACAATAAATTATACTTTCATCGTTTTCACATCATACACGGAAAATTCTATTTATGAATATTTGTAAAGTACAAGCAGTGTCACTTATTTTGCTTGGTAACTTCACATTGATAAATATTTTCCCTTTTCTCAAAGATCAATTTTTACTTCGGTATCAAATCTATTCATTAAAAAATACTCGGAATGCTTTTGTTTAAAGCATATCAGCTTTTATTGGAAGCATTTGATATATTTCACGTTGCCGCTGGGTTGCTTATTGTTGAACACAAAATATTTTTCATACAACACTATATAATCCTATTGTCTATCGTTTATTATGTTGATTTAATTAAAGATACCTCATAAAACTAGAACTAATATTATATGGATAGTTTTACAATGTGTTCGTTCGATAATCTAAAAATCGAAAATTTAAAAAGCCTCCATCGTGTTCAGCCAATTAATACATCTTTATCCATAGATATATGGAATTCATACTGTCTTAATATTATTTTTTGAAGCAATTACATATCTTTTTAATACACACGGTTTTTAACATTTTTGTTAGTATGGTAATAATTTACTTCCAATCAATCCAATGCTAATAATAGATGCCTTCTGCTGATACATAGAACCAATGTATAAAGAAAATAAACACGTGAAAGCGGTGACCAAACGGCAATCCGAAGTGAATATTTCTTACAAAACTTTTCATTGCAATTTATTTATTTCAATTTAAATAAAAACCTACTAAAATGTAGATATTTATCAAGTATAATATAACTACCAAATGTTGAAATATTACATTCTATAAATCAGTAGTGCGTCCCGTTATGACGTACGCTAGCCCGGTATTCGCGCACATCTCGCCGAAACAAATACACCGACTTCAGGTGATTCAGAATAGATTCATGCGCAGAGCCACGGGGGCCCCGTGGTACTTGCGCAATAGCGATCTTAATACAGTCTTGGACTTGCCCACCATAGCCCAACACCGGGAGCCCCACACGAAACTGTCCTTGCTGCCCCCGCAGCTTGGACGGTGCAGTACATAAATCCATTCCCCGCGAAAACAAAAAAAAAACAAAAAAACCATAGCCCAACACCTGAAGCCGGCGTCGCGTCGTTATTTTGAATCTGCCGTCGGTCATCCTAATTCGTTAGCTATAGGTGCCGCCATCTACAACCCAATCGCGCTCGGGAAATTTCGTCGTGATCATCGCAGACCTGGGCACGTTCTTGTCTTTCAATACGATGAAACTACAATCGCTCAGGCTAGGGTCAAACAACAGAAAGACCACACGCCGTAGTCGCTGTCGACTACGGCAATCATTCTCACGATACGGCCTCATACAGGGAAAGTTTTTTCCATTTAATGATAGAAGCGTTGGTGGAATTTCTTCCGCCACTTCTTCTCCCAGCGCTAATGCTTTCCGAACGTGGTAGTGATATTAGATATTGTAATAATAATAAAAGCAATCAGCTAAGAACAACCGATCAAGTCGAGGTTCGGCCTTTCGGCACCCTTGAATCGGAATGCTAAACGCATATTGAGTGACAGGCCAAGCCGAGGTTCCCTCGCGGGGGCCCTTGAGCCTAGTCACTCCATGGAGCGTCCACCGAAGCGATCTAAGGTGGCCTCCCAATCCGGTAATAAAAACAAAGTAACGGCCCTAGCCGAGGCTCCTAAGGGAGCCCTCTAGCTTAGTTACTCATAAACGAGGTTTAGGCTAAGCGCCATCAGCGCTCGGCCACCTCAAATCAGGTGAAGCTGTAAAAAAAAGATCCCTTCGTCGTCAATCTCCGATTTGAGAACACTCCCCTGGTTGCCTCAGCCAGTATCGGTATTCTCGGCGTTGACATATCGAGTGACGTTCAGTTTCGCGGTCATCTGGAAGACAAGGCCAAGCTGGCTTCCAAAAAGCTGGGTGTGCTCAGTAGGTCGAAGCAGTACTTCCAGGCGGGCCACCGCCTACTACTTTACAAGGCGCAAGTTCGGCCCCACATGGAGTACTGCTCGCACCTCTGGGCGGGTGCACCCCAATACCAGCTTCTTCCATTTGACCGCATACAACGGAGAGCGTCCCGAATCGTCAACGACCGAGCTCTTACCGATCGGCTAGATCCTCTGGCCTTGCGGAGGGACGTTAGTTCCCTCTGCATTTTTTACCGCATTTACCACGGGGAGTGTTCCGAGGAGTTGTTTGGAACGATTCCTGCCGCCGAGTTTCGTCTTTGGACGACACGACAGACCGCCAGGTTCCATCCTCACCACCTCGATGGCTGGCATTCCACAACCGTGCGGTTTTCGCGGAACTTTCTGCCCCGCACTGCCGCGTTGTGGAACGGTCTGTCCTCGGCGGTATTTCCAAACCAATACGACTTAGGATCCTTCAAGAAGCGAGCCTATCATTTCCTCAAAGGCCGGCAACGCATCTGTAGTTCCTCTGGTGTTACGGATGTCCATGGGCGTCGTTGACCACCTCGGTGTTCACACCGCTCGTTTGCCCCCTTTTACTATAAAAAAATTGCCTCTTCAAGGCAAACAGGTGACAAACCAGTCACAAAAAAATGAGTAACATAGGATATATTTTTTACCATTTTTTAATTCCACGCGGACGTCGTCGCGAGCAACAGTTAGTATTTAATAAATTGATAATATCAATGGATATTGCTTTATTGTTATGAAAATAAATAAGGAAAGTACATTCTAATATTAAGATACAAATAAACGCATGTTTAGTAAAGTGAATATTATAACATGATATTTTAAATGTAAATATCCGTCCAGATCACACTTTCAGAGAGTCACCCTACAAAAGCTCGATATCGTAGTCAATGTGTCGCACATCGCTCCGATACTTAGAGCTGTGTAAACGGCCACTCAATTTGTGTCCATTTTCTATAACTGGAAAACATTGTGGATCATTGAACCGTAAGTATTTTAACATTTCATAGTTTCTTTTTTATTTACTTTATTGAGTAATTATAAATTATAGGGTAAAAATATGAAATGTTTAGTGTTTTTTCTTTTCAAATATATTTTTTTTGTTTAGATTTAGTAACAAGTTGGAAACTTATTTTAGCAGACGCGTAAATTCATAATATGATAATATTTCGGTATATATAAAATACCCCTGTGTTGTTAAATAGCTTCTCCTGTCCCACTGGGTTGTCTGTAAGAAATTGCCTAAAGCAATAAGGCCGCTCTGCGCAATTCTTGTCTTAGCTTATAAGTATAGGTTTGGTAACTTTGTGCAAAAAGTATAAATAAATAAATAATATTGTAAATAAATAAAAATAAATACTTCCTTAATTATAAAAAGATGTTAAACATTTAAATAGTTACGAAATAGTGGATTGTTCGTAAAGTTTTTTTTTCGTGTTTTAGCTCCAACAATGGTTTATGATATCAAGTCTGTTCTCATAGTGGAAAATGTGGGAAAAAAATGTATAGAGGTACTAAATGAACATGGCATACAAACAACACAAAAATTTTCACTCAGTGAAAGGGATCTGATAAATATAATACCTGTAAGTACTTTAAATTATTTTATTTATTAATTACTAGCTGTTCCCTCGCGGCTTCATCCGTGTGAAATTATAAAATTAAATGGAATTAAAAAAAAACAAAAGTGAGTAGCCTATGTGTTCTTCCAGACTATCCTCTACATCTATACAAAATTTCATCGAAATCCGTTCAGCCGTTTAGGCTACAAACTCTAACAAATATCCATCCATCCATCTAAACTTTCGCATTTATAATATTACTATGATTAGTATGCAGTATGAAGTATGATTATTTCATTGTTTACCTACATTTGTCAAATTATCAATTGCAAATGTCAAAATGACATGACATGATGACAAACCATGGCAACCGTGTTTTCTTGATGTTGGCAGCAACTTATGGTCTCTTTCCCACATTAGGGTTTTTATCCAAAATATTTACCCCCTAAGTTTAATGGCGTGTAAATATATAGCCTAAAGCGTGACGTAAGTGTAGGGCTTTTTATTAAAAAAAGAATTATTCAAAAATGTGCTGTAATTGCTGACATCTTAGGCAACAAAGAAGTGTGTGTTTACACTTTATTATATTAGTATAGAAGTATAGATTATTAAATATTAATGGTTAATATTTAACTTTTCTGTCCAATGTTTAAATTTAATAAAGATTTTTTCTTTGGAACTGTGTCCGTCAGGACGAGGTCCCGATTACTTAAACACACTATCCTGGGGTATCACTAACATGGCGTGCTCCTATAATACCGTACTGTGACGAGCCTGTATCTCCATTCTTTTGCACTCGATGTACAGTCGGGGAAACTGGCGGTGTTCCACCTTAAAAGCTACAATCGTTTAAACATTTTGAGACGAGACGCGGAACAAAAAAACAATACATCTCAGCTTATAAATGTATCTGTACGAAAAAAGTCGGTTAGTAATACACGGATAGTTTTTTTTAATATTATCCCTTCGTTTGCACCACTCACTGCTATCTAATTAGTTATTTGTAGGAACAGACGGAGTTTGTCTCTTTGCAATGAACAAGGCATTTTTTCATGAATTGGAACACCACGGATTTCCACGACTGTACCACCATCATGGGGATTTTAGTTAGTCAAGTCACACATAACCCTACTTTCTTATTAGAAGGCTGGTTATCTTTCGAAGCCTTCTACCTCGACACCAAAAAATACCTAATTTTTTAAATGCCTTTTATTCGGAGACTTTTTCGATATACTCGTACACGGGTATCTTAAAGCCGTAGTTGACGTTCGCTATACCTGGAAATCGGCCTTACAGTCGTCGGCCTTAAAGTTTTTTCAGGTCGAAATTATGTTTATATAATCATATTCCTAAAGTAAATTAGATATTACATATTATTGTTGAAATGAACATAAGCATACTTCGCAATATTCGGGTTGGTCCGTATTATATCCAAGTTTTTCTAATTGATATTTGAAAATTATATCTTTTTCTGCATGCGTATACATATAAATCAATCCTTCAAATTACGAGTTTTCATTTCTCACGTTACTGGAATAAGTATCTCGTTTATTTTATGATGTTCTTCGGTATTTTTGAATATATAATTTTTAAGGGCGCCTTCTTGAGTGCGATCAGCCCTTCCTACGACTTCTCTCTTCTACACAATGAAACTAAAATGTTTGAGATCCTTTGTTATTATACTGTTGCGAAACATTCGCACATCTTGAATTAATTAAAATTATTTTTTTTCAGGAGTATGACGCTTTAATTGTGCAAAGCGAAACAATAGTTACCATTGACGTTTTTCTAGTTGCCAAAAAGCTAAAGGTGGTTGCAGCTGGGGGCACTTTTGCTGGAAACGTAGATTTGTTTGCAGCGTTGAATAAAAACGTTCAGGTTATCAAGTTAGTAATTTTACTATAATACTACATTGATATTTACATGCATATTCAAACAATCGCAATTTTTAGTTATACGGCGTTTTGTTGACGCGGGGTATACATTTATACACTTCGCCGTCCGTGCTGCGGGGGCAGCAGGGACAGTTTCGTGTGGCACACCCGGCCTTAGATATAGGCCGGCCTACCCATTAAACCACGCTGTGTTCTCCTTCGCCCGACCGGGCCGTGGCATCTACGTTAGTTTGTGCACGTCGCCAGACGCGCAATGGTGGCACGCGAGATCTGACTCAATTCCTACAAGCACGCAAAGGTAACGGCCGAAACAGCCGTGCCCTGTGATTAGCTGCGTCAGGAAGTAAGTCGGCTCCTGGTGCCTCGCCTCCACGCACTGGCGCAGGACGGGGCGGCCGGCCTCGACTTGCCGCTTGCTCGCCAAGGCGCCGCCAATCTCTCCTCCCATCGCCGGAAGAGATCGTCGCGATCTTCCCTTCTCCAGCGTACGATCTCTTCTGAATAGAACATTTAATTATTATACTAAACTCACTTTCAGTATGTTTTAGCGTAATCTCTTATTATGATATCTATGTACTATAATGTACGTAACATTTATGTCGAAGTAGTCGAAGCTTTTATTGTTTATTTTATTTAATTTAATTTGTTTATGTTCCATGCACGCGATACTGACAATTGTACTTATTTGCTATAATAAATTACTAGCTTCGCGAATCGTTATCTTTTGTACATAAAGTATTGTAATTTTTATAATATTGTAAACTTTACATACACCATCCACGTTGCATCCTAAATATGTCCGTATGATTCTTGGACATATCAGCTATCCATTTTACGAGCAATGCGTCTTTACAACATATAATATTTACTGCCGTAGCGCGCCTCGCGGAAGCATCTTAAGCGTTTGCGAGTACACATGTACGCTGATTATGGCGCTGGCGAAACAAGTGGTAAAAGCCAATAATTCCTTCCGCGCTGGCATTCCGGACACAGCTATATTCTCCGGCTCGGAACTTCAAGGCAAGACACTCGCCTTTGTCGGTCTCGGCGAGGTTGCTAAGGGAGTTGCGGTTCGCATGAAATCATTTGGAATGAAGGTAATTTTTTTAGTAATAAACCTAAGATATGTTTTTTTAGCCTTCTTTAAATACCTAATAGACTTTAATAAGCTGATAAATACCCATTACGTGTACCTTTTATATATGGCGTAGCGTATTTGTTATCTGCAAAGCTCGCGAATACTTCAACAGGCTAACTCGGTATACCTATGATTTATTTATTCTTCCTTATGTTTCATATTTGGTTACGTTTTCTAAAAAATAGTTTTGTTAAAATATCATAATATGTTTATTCATACATTTAATTATTTTATCAGCTAATTTCCTTCGATGAGTCTTTGACTGTAGATGAGTACAAGCAACACGATATAATCAAGATGACCCCCAATCAGGTGTGGCCGGAAGCCGACTACATTGTTCTCTACACATCACCGTTCAAATCAAATACGTCCAGTAAGCATATTTTCGTATTTCTGTACCACCACCAAAAAGTTAGATATAAAAAGTCTTGTGCAGTACACTATGAATAAATCCAAGTTGACCGACTCTTGACTATGACCTAGACACCCCTTATTTAGGGTAGGCTCCGAGCTCCTCGGTGGGGACGTATATAGAGAGCTAGTGATGATGACCGACACTATAATTCGGTGCATACTTTTGCATGCATCTGATCAGGAGCTGCTCTGCCATTAGCCCTGAGCATGATCTCTTTCTGATTCACCTTTTGGAGAGACGTCGAATTATCCTTTTTTTACTGTTCTTTGAACTTGCTTATATTATTTATTAATTAGCTAGTGCCCGCAGACTTCGTTAGGGCGGACTTAAAAAAATATCGTCAGCAACTTTCGCGCATCCATCAACTACCTTGCAGTCAAAGTCCCGTAAAAATTTTGCGATACTATGTACAGACACTCCAAATTTATTAACCGTATACAAATTTTGATAACAGCGTATATTACTTCCGATGTCCTGAGAACATGCAAAAAGGGCGTAAAAATTATAGTTGTGGGACACGCCGGCGTGATACAGCCTCGTGATTTTTACGAAGGTCTCACAACGGGACAGGTAATCTTTAACATTATTCATTATTTTTGTTTTTTACGTTTTGTCTAGTAACAGTGAACTTTCGGTTCCCAAGTTTCAAATCCTACGTATTATACAATTTCATATTGTTATTCCACTTAATCTTTCTGTTAAGAAATCCCTATATATATTTATACAAGTGTTTTTGCAGTAGAATCATACAATATCTGATAGCACTTTACGTGCAGATTTTATTTCTTTACGAAATCACAATTTTATTAATATGACGGCACGAATTGCTTATTAATTTTTGAACGATTAAAGTTACTGGCAATTAATAATTTTGAGTACTGGTTGAATGTGCATCGGGCAAGATATTTAGATGTAAAGGCGGCGATCGAATGACTGATGACAGTTGTCATTGAATGGAATGATGTGCTTTGTTAAAGACAATTGGTTAATCTCTGTAAATCTTTGCAATCCAATTAGATCGTTTTATGCAGTTCTCATTTAAGATTGTGGTCAACTAAGGATGGTGTTTCTAATGTTACGCGATTGTTATTCCATTATCTCCGACATACGCACGCCCACAATGGAGGATCGTTACCGTTTATATGATCTACCTTCGGAACTAATTGCAAACCGGTCGACACTCCGACAAATTCATTAACAGAGCTTATCAAATTATGTATCATGCGACTTTCTAAATAGAAAAACAAAAGTAACTACCCTATGTGTTCTTCCAGACTAAGTATTATATGTTAGAACTTCATTTTATAAAGGACTTATGTAATTACAGATTGGCGGAGCGGCATTTGATTTGAACGACGAAGTCGTAGATACAGACTTAATAAAATATCCTATATTAAGACATTCTAATGTCATCTTCACAATGCATATTGGTAAGTATTTGCTATATTGCGTTGTAGTTGGTAACATATTATTATTATAGTATTTATACGCAATTGGAAAAAATATGTTACTAATAAATTTTACAAGGATATGTTAATTAAAATTTGTATTTTAATGCTGAGCTTTCTAATTATTATTAATGTATACGTAAAAAGAAATTTATCATATTATGATGTGTGCCATGTTGGATTATTTTCTGGTGCTATGGTGTGATCGGCGATAAAATAATAAATTTTTACATTATTTTACATTCATGGTTTTTATTACCTCAATGTTCGTAAAAACGGGATTCTTACCATGATGAAGCTATTTTACCATACGATATTTCAGCATGCAAAACCGTGACAATTGTGCTTGCAACAGTGCCAAAGAATCGGGAAATAAATCAATGTTAAATTTGAATGTAACGAATTTCAAATAATCAAATAGTTTCTAAGAGTAGCTGAATCGTGTTTAACTATTGATAAAATGCGAGTTTTGATCCAGCTCGATACGTTCTGTTCTGACAGTTTTAACTGAAAGATCAAATTGTTCAGTTAAAACTGTGTGTGTAGACTAAATTTTAGCTGTCAGTTGAACTATTCGGTTAACCCTTTTTAAGGCAGAGGCAATATGTTTACCACCAACTTCTCAAATAATTTGCGTTTTACTTTTAAGTTTATTTTTATTATATGAATTAAAATAACCCAAAAACATAACCGTATGTTATTTTATTCCTCGGAATCCTTCTCCCTTATAAAGGGTTAATGTTTCTTTATTTCGCCTTTATTCCATTGCATTTTTTCTTGGATTGTAATAATACATTGAACTTTTCAGCTGCACACACCAAAGAAGCCATAGAACGTGGTGGTCAAGAAGTGGCGGAGCAGATTGTTAATTTATGCAAACCAAATACATACGATACACCAATGTCCTCAATAATCGAATTAGAGTAGAGCATATTGCAGTAGTCCACTACTCCTTGCTCCAGCAAATAGTAGAGTTTAATCATTACAGTAGTTTAGAAGAGAAGAGAGTAGAAAATAAAATAAAAAGAAGAGTAGAGTAGATTAGGACAGAGCAAAGTTGAGCAAAGATTAGAGTACAGTACAATAGAGCAGTTTATTTAATGGTCATGGATAAAGGTTTGATCCTGGCAGTCCTTAAATAAACGGATTCCTAACACTGCTCATCCAATATGTTGTAAGAGATTTTTTTATAGCGGACGGTATATTCGTCAGTATTAATTCAGATTTGTAAACGATTTAAGATATTTTAGAAGAAGATTATATGTTTGCATTTATACTTAATGTTTTTTATTCTGTATACAAAGTGTTTGTGCTTCAAGTGTAGTCTCATTAAATATAGCGTAAGTGTAATTATCTATTCGAAATAAAATATAAAACTATAATTATCGTTTCATTTAACAAAAATATAATGTCCTGATTAAATTCTTCGTAATACATTTATTTATAACGAGTTCTCGCCCGCAAACTTCGTTAGTGCAAATTTGGACCACCCGTTACGCCATTTTGAAAGCGCGGAATTTAAAAAGTAACCTATAATATGCCTATCCATGTCAGCTACCCTCCAGTGAAAGTCCCGTCGAAATCGGCCCAGCCGTTTCGGAGATTACCCGGAACAAACGCGGCCAACGGTCAAACAGGGACAGCCAAAAAAAAAATTAAATGCTATTTTCGTTATCAGCAACGTTAATACATAATCTTCCCGAAATATAGAATTTTTCTTTTGATATTACAGACACTCCCATTTTATTGTATGTATAGAGTATAGATAGATGTAGAAGATAAAATAGATTCGTAATTATGAAAAATAAAGATAATATTTAAAAATAGGTTTTTAACATTTGATTTGTTTCTATGTGATATAGTGACAACATATTGTTAACGCATGTTTTCGCCCTGTTGCCGCCTAAGAGAGCCACAGGTGTGTTTGCCACAGCAACTTTGCGCAACTTCACTGAAAGGAAACAACCAAAACTTTTGAATGGAAACTTTTATAGACAACTATAGAATACAGGAATCAATTCTTTTCAAATTAGGAGGTTTCAAACTATCAAATATCTACTTTAATTGCACAGGAAAAAGGATGTATTAATATTTAACTATTAAAAGTCACATTGTGTATATGATACAGTGATTGCTTTAATGAGGAGCATTGTACAACGTACCTTATCTTGTACATATAATTTCGTAGCATTTAATTTATTACAAGAGGATATTTGTCTGGAAAATCTTCTTGGATCGTTACGATATAACAAAGACGATTTCATAATCTTATATACATTAAAGAAAGTCGTGTTAGTTACACTATAACTCAAGAACGGTTCTACCGATATGGGTGAGAATTGGTGAGGAGGTACATTTGGTATAGACGTGAGGGATAAACTGGAAGAACACAGAGACTACTCACTTTCGTTTTTTAAATTCCACTCGGACGGAGTCGCGGGCGAAAACTAGTTAAAAATAAAATGATTGAATAATGAAGTATGATCCAAATAATCGTGGGTTTATTTTCTTGACGTAGAGACATCTATTACATTAATGCTTCGGTGTTTCTCCGCCATATAGCAAAACAAGTAGTAGTGACGTGTTCGAACGTTATAGTTAGAGATACAACACTAGCGATGAGCTCTCATTTATTTTCATGATGAAACCTACATTACGCGAAGGAGCACATTTTTTTAAACAAGTTCTCTTGCCAAGTTTTGGTGAGGCAACCCTATACCATTGTGTTAGGAACATTAATATCTTCATTTTGAGTATAATTACATGAGGAAATTCGATAAGGATAATAAGCCTCTATTTTGTCACTATTTAATAGGTGGCAACCCCCACTCTTGCCAGGAAAAAGATAGGCAACCCCACCTTAGAGTCATGTTTACGTTACGTACTATCGATTAGTGACAAAATTTTCAGGAAACTCGATGAGGGGTTTTTCTCCAAAAATTGCCCACTTTAGAGATCAATTAAACATAGCCTTGCCAGGCTAGGATTAGGCAACCCGGTTACATGTTTAAAAAAATGTCCTCTTTCACGTAATGTAGGTTTCATCAGGAAAACAAATGAGGGTCTTGTATCTCTGACTATATCGTTACTATGTTTTATCAAAAAGAACGATCCGTAGCTAACATAATATGGAATTGAGCGTAGGCAATTCTTGTGTACCTTAATAAGTGTTATTTTTTTAAATGCGTCTAGCGAAGGATTTTGTTTTCAACGTAATTAAACAGCAACGTGATAGAAATATAAAAATAGGCAGAATGTTTTATAAAAAACCTAGATATCTTTAGATCTAGCTTTTTAATGCAAAATAATCTATAAATCAATCTACGCTTAAACTATTTAATAACACTATTGTAATTTCAACGATATTTTAGTATAGAGCCAAATACATCATTTTGTAGTTCAGTAGTTTTTAGCTATTTTTTATCGCTTTTCTTGAGTATTCCAAATTTAATTAAACGTTATTACGTAAATATAGAATTTCAAATTTGGAAAGGTTTATTCAAGTTCTAGGTGTAGCGAGTATGTTTACGCGAGCTTAGCAAATATTAGTTTGTGCACAAAGCTCTTTCGGGGTAATAACTTTAGTTTGCTTTTAGTAAGTTGCTCCTGCAATATTTACCTATGCAACGTGTCGAACATATTATATGTTATGATTTACTAGCTTATTTTACTTAAGCCCCCAACAGTTTTGATAATGAGTAAAGATTAACAATTGAGCGCTTATTGCACAACTACGCAAAAAGCTTAATAAAAATACACTTTTATAGAAATCACCATTACTGTATTAACTGTTTCTCGTAAGATTTGAAGCAAAGTAGAGTAAAGTATATTACTAATTCTAATAATATCTATCCTTCCGTATCTATAATATCAAAACATAACGCTGTAAAGTAATAAAATATGTTATACCTTAAAATATTATTAATTGGCTCAAATATAGCATAAAGCAACGGTACTTAGTTGTTGAGTTCTATGACGTTTCCTTCCCAACTTAGAAACAAGTTTCCATCGATAATGTCCAAATGTCAGCAGAAGATTCTGTTTTAACTTGCCCTCGATGTAACGTATTCTAAATAAAGCTTTTTATAACTATAGTTGTTTTTCTTGCATCTAAATAGTTAAACAAAAACATCATTGAGCTAAATCTCAATGTATATTACACTTTTACGTAAATTTATAAACATTCTCTCTTACGTTTTTAATGGATGAGGCATTGAATTTTTTTAACACAACGAAAATCCGATAGAGTTTCCTTAGGCCACAATTTTGGTTAGTTTCTCTCCACTGTTACAGCTATGACTTACCTGAGTAGTGTTTGCCACGTATAATGGAAATACCAGCAGACGCCAACCCACCCTAAAGGATATCTTTTTGTACCTCTGTGCTAGGAGTGTTGGCTCTCCAATATTGGCCACTAATAATTACCGCATTGCGCGATGTTTACGATGAAAGTATATGAAGTAAGTACATATACCACATTAAAATAATGTATATTGTATATTTGAACACTGATGTGTTCGGACAAAATAATTAAACGGGCTGAATAAACGGAATGGATACACAATTACCAATATTAAAAGTGGAACTATACTATACGCATATTTTATGAAACAAATAGTTGTTATTATTTCATGGGCTATAGCATTGCTTTTATAAAAGTGCTACTAATAAAGACATTTTTAAATTAATTGTTTTAATATGTTAATGTAGTGGCGCCGGCAGCGTCACACCAAACCTATGTTTTATCTGATTTGGCTTTTACCAACGTACCTGGGTATTCAATTTCATTTTAATTACATGGCTCTTTGTGCAAACATCTGTCCGGCCTCTATCGTAGTTTCGACGTTCAATAAATTTATTTTAACTATCAAAATGATTTTATAGTTAATATAAAATATATTAACCACTATGGTATGAGCTATTATTTCTGTAAGCTCTTTTGCTGTATTATATATCAAGGCGAGCGTAGTTTCCCAAAATTAATTCTACGCAGACAATTTTCGTAACAGTATTCATATTACCATAAGTTTATATAAGCTCAAGACATTTTCATAAAGTGTAATAATTGTAAATTGAATAACAAAAATTAAAATGTACAACTAAGAAAAGAAAACATCAATAAGTTAACAGAAAAAGGTTATATATTTCAAAGAAAACAAAACTTAACGATTATTAGAAGTAGTAAGATGCGGCGACGTCTCAGGAAACTTCACTATGGTGGACTGGGATGTAAAGTAAGTACCAGGAATACATAAATTAATGAGCTGCTCGGCGGCTTCTTGACCACAGCGCATTACTGCCTCCTCTGTTTGTACACCTGTTAACATTATTTTATTTTAATTAGATGTTTTGAAATTTGAAAATTATTTCAATTAAGTATTTTTAAAATTCTTTGTGTAGTCTGTGTGGACTCACCAAGATGCATTGAAGCAATAACGGATGGATGCCTGAAAATCGGGTCTTTTATCATGGTTAAATCCTCATCGTACAGATCTAAACCAGCCGCGCCGACCTGTAACATGTTATACGAAAACTAAATTGTGTATTTCAAAGATAGAATAACGTCAATGTACAAAGATAGTAAGCCCCTTTAGACAAAGTTACATTCAATTATCGTCATTGCTGATCGAAAAGTCAAAAATGTATGGAACTGACAATAACATTCGATAAATCACTTGTTGCCACGTGTTCATTCCTATACATTTTGACACATATTGTCGATTCCACTAACGATATCGAAAGTCAATTTGTTTTGGGGGCTTCCCCCGTCTTCTTGAAGTATTATATAAAAAACAAAAGACAGAGTAATAGATAGCGTAATCTTACTTGTAATATAATATTTTAAACCAGCCATTCCCGTGCAGCTACGTTCCCATGCCATTATAAAAACATTATTTTACTGTTTACATTCCGTAAAACATTCAATTGCAAATGTCAAAATTCAAATACTTAAATGACAACTAAGGCCCTTGCCGTTTATGATTTAAGTCACCATGGCAACCTTGATTAGCTGCTATCGACTGAGAATTTACGTAACCATAGAAACCTTGCATCTTTTATGCCATTGGCTTTTTGTTTTCGTTTTCCTTTTTCGCACAGTCTTTTTTTAAATTACACACTACCAAAGTAAGTGTAAGGCTTCTTACAAAAAAGGATTATTCAAAAATATGCTGTGATTGCTGATATCCTACATAACAAACAGCTAGTATAAGAAATATAATCACCTTTCCTGTATTGAGCGCATTCAACAAAGCAGACTTATCATAAGCATCTATTTTTCCTATTACGATTATTCTGACGCCAATCTTGCACGCTCTAAGAATCTCTTCGTTGATATAAACTGTAAAAAATGAAACACGTAAATAACATTAAAGGAATATCAATTAAAATAATCGAAACATAAAAACTTATCGGATTTAAAAACTCAGAATTAGTTTTTCTTGATTCAAATGTATATAGTACTATATTAAAAATCAATAATTGCTCTTGGTTCACATGTAATCGACAAATCTTAGAGAAAATAATATTCAGTCATTTATCAATGAAATTAAATATAAGGGCAGGCTGGCAAATTAACAAAAGACAAATAATAATACCTATGGGTAAAAATCATTACTTGTTTGAAGCGCGGTTCCAAAGATATAAGACTTAATCAAGGTTAACTTATTAATTGTGAAATAATACTTACTTTTATTATTGTCAAAAGGTGTAGAGAATAAAATGATGTAATCGGCGACAGGCCAGATCTGATCCAACTCCATCTTGTTAGCGGAGTATCGCTTACAATATGACACTGAGTAGCGCGAGTCGTAGCACATTACCTGATAAAAACATGTAAAGTGATTGATTTCAATAAAACCGTTTTATTTATCCCTTTAAAATAAATATGCTATTTATTAAGAAATTAAATTTATTGAAAGTTTATTTCTTCACTAGCTGTTCCATTGCGGCTTCATCCGCGTGGAATTATAAAAACGTTATTTCATTGTTTACCCACATTTGTCAAATTCAAATGGACAATTGACAGCAAAGGCCTTTGACATTTGATAACAATTACCGTTACCATAGTAACCTCGTTTCCTTGATGTTGGCAGCTTGCAGCTTATGGTCCTTTCCCACATCAGGGTTTTTATCAGTTATTTAGCCTCTACGTTTAATAGCGTGAAAATAAATAGCCTAAAGCGTGTCGTAAGGGTAGGGATTTTTATTAAAGAAAGAATTATTCAAAAATATGCTGTGATTGCTGACATCCTACGCCACAAAGTAGTGTATGTTTACGCTTTATTATATTAGTTTAGATTTATAGATATAGAAAAAACTGGCGTATAAAAACAGAATTTTACTTTTTAAGACCGAACTTAAAAAAGGAGTTCAACGCATACTTTTAATGGGTTCTGTCAGAGACGTATCTAGTTTTTAAGAGCATTACGAATGTATTATGCTTTGTGCTTACTTTATATAAAATTAAATTTAAAGGGACAAGTATATAGCTGGAAAAGTTATCACAACAAAATTACTAACTACTTACATACGGTTTAAAAACGCTTATGCGTCTTGCAAAGTGTTTAGCAACTTCCGGTAAACCAATTATGGCAATGTTCCGTGACTGCAGTTCAGTCCCTATGTATAGAGAAGGTTCCCAACGTCTCGACATTGGAACACTCGTAGTTTTCATTGTACTTCTGGCTAACGCCATTATTAAGCAGCAAGTATACTCGCAAACACTCAAGTTATCACCACTCGGAGCACTAAAATTAACAAAACCGTTAAAAACCAATGTTAATACTGACTCTTTCTTGAATATGAATCATTATACACTTACTTGATAACAGCCACGCCTTGATTTTTAGCAGCGCATATGTCGATGTTACCGTAGTAACCTCCCGCGCATACAATCACCTTTAAATTAACGGCCGCAAGCAAGACGTCGATTGTCACTTTTGTACAAAAGCGCACCACTAATGCATCATAACTCTAAATTATAAAAATAACACAATAAATTAATTAAGGTCAATCAAAGGTCATTAGCCTCACCGAATAACAAATAGAGAAAAGGAAGTTTTAAGTTTTATTATAATATTAAACCACTATGTTTATGGGCTTATACGATATTATAATAAACTAGCTTTCGCCCGCGACTCCGTCCGCGTGGAATTAAAAAAAAGTATGTAGTCTATGTGTTCCTTCAGACTATCCTCTACATCTGTACAAAATTTCATCGAAATCCGTTCAGCGGTTTAGGCTACAAACTCTAACATCCATCCATCCATCCATCAAAACTCTCGAATTTTTAATATTAAGTAAAAGTATTAGTATGATTTAAAATCTAAAGTCTTACAGTTATAGAAAATATAAGTAATA
Source organism: Papilio memnon (assembly GCA_003118335.3). Classification (NCBI taxonomy): domain Eukaryota; kingdom Metazoa; phylum Arthropoda; class Insecta; order Lepidoptera; family Papilionidae; genus Papilio; species Papilio memnon. Next base: position 1,230,461 of record LD688961.1, read on the forward strand.
AACTAAAAACACTTACTGATATCTCATTTATTAGTTGTTTTTCATTGAGTGTAGCCATTTTTTTCACAAAAATATTATGTCTGCCTAAAATATCTGTGCATTTTGGCCCAACTTCGTCCAATACGAGAACCCGCTTGATATTCAACGCCATTATTTAAATAAAAAAATATTTATAATTATAAAAGTAGATTTTTTGTAGTTTAATTATAGTTAAAGTTATTTATCAAGCGAAGTTATTACTTTTTTAAAACCTCGGAAACGTTTTAATAATACTTTTTATAGCTCGTCAATGTGACACTAATTCTCAGAGGGCAATGAATTGATATGATGTTTGTCATCGTATGTTCTACCTTTTAGAGTGACAATATCAAGTTTTAAAATTTATGGACATAACAATTCCAAGTCCAATAATAAAATTATTTAAATGAAATTAGTTTTTTTTTATTCTTCTTGTCAAATTAGTTTATACGTGTACACACTAATTTATAAATTTCAAAAACCACAGGTTACTTAATAACTGCAATATAATCGATTATTGATCCCAACATTATTATAAATTATGTTCTGTAATTCGAAAATGGATCAGGATCAACTGTTTTATGAAATATTGCTTTAATTTTTGGTTTACTTTATTTATTGATTGATATTTATTTACTTGATTATTTTTATTAAAGTGTGGATATGGAAATATTATCGTGTGGTCACCTTAGTATTCTGCAGACCATACAGTCGGTGGGTGCTAAATGCTAGCGCAGCATTGCACTTCTCTGGAAAGCAAACGACTCCATTACTGCATATGTAACTGTCTGTGTCATCATCAGCAATATCAATTCGGGTTTAATTTATTTAATTTTTATTTATTTTTAATTTACATAAAACACGAATTACCTATAAATAAATACACATATCTATACTAATATTATGTGGAAAAGTTTGTATTTTTGTATGTATTTGATTCACGCAAAAACTACTGGGCCGATTTTAAAAATTCTTTCACCATTAGAAGGGTAATTTATCTGTGAGTAACATAGGCTTTTATTATGAGTTACGTTTGGAAACCATTAATACACAGAGTATTTCTGGACCCTGGCGTTAAAATATCACTACATTTAAACCTTTCTCGGCTTAAGCTGCTTAAACCGTTTTTTTTTTTATCTTAAAGATATATCTTTAACGGTTTTCTTGCAATAACCACTTTTTGGTTTACAAATGAATTAAAAAACTCATGCTATGTGCGTCGTTGTTTTATTTGTCTCAATATTAATCCTTATTCAAAATAAATGCATTTGTTATCAGGAGTATTTAATGTAGAATAAAATTGTCCTTTACAGTATTTAAATTTTACTAATAGTTTAGAAGATATCGCAAACACAAACAATAAGGGTAGCCGAAAAATCACCTCACAAACTACTGGGCATAGAAATTTCGATTCTTGAATCAGTAGAATGCTGTTATTACGTAGATTACTACTAAGTTAATACGTACTAAGAAAGAAGGTGTAGATGTTTTAGGCTACCTACCAATATATCCTGTATAGGTTGAAAAACGGGGGACATAAGTTTTGAACTTTTAAACAGATAGCATTAATAAGCCCCTGTGAAGCGTTATGGTGAGATATATTGTGATATAAACTATTAATAAAATTTGATCATTGAAAAAAACCTCAAACTCAAACCTCAAGGCAAAAGTTTGATATTTATATTTTCTTCATTTTTTTTACATATTTGGTTTAACACATTTTTAATATAATACACGTATTTAAGATAAAAGAAATATATTCAAGTGACAAGTAATTTATGACAGTCACGAGGGATTCCTCGTTATAACATTTACGGTTCATTTTGTAGTCACAATGTATTAAGCTCCAATTTCCTTTAATCGTTTAATTTCCATGTCACGTAAGTAAATACTGAAGTGTTAAAAAATATACCATTATTTTATTCCGATAAAGAATTATCCGCTTTGTAACTTTTAAATCTATTTGTAAACCATTAAATTAAACTCAAACCAAACAATTATCTGAAAAACATACAAATAAAATTGTTTTCTCTATTCTGAAATGACAAACACACATTTCGGGTCAATAAACTATTACTAAATGCTTCTAATGCAGTTTTTATTAAGTAATACAGTGGCGTGAATATGATACCGCAATGTTTTAAAATTATTAATCGATGAATCTAAAGGCACACATGTTTACAATGCTTTATGCTCACGTCTTACTCGCTAGTTCAATAACCTTATGACATTAATTTATTTCTTTTTCTACAGTTGACATGCGCCACCGAGATATGCAAGCCAGCTACAACGCTACATCACCCCCCACGGTGTAAAAATATCCATGCAAAATAAATCACATAAATAAAGGAGTGTCTTTATGACAATCTGAACCGCACTTTGCGGCCTGAACGTGTGACGTAATCAGGAGTGGCGCTACTTGATGACTGTTGTGATGAATGTGAGTTTCGTTGAAGAATGAACGTAATTAACTTTGAGGGAGAACTGACCGTCGAAGGAACATGGTCAAAAGACGACGGAGTACAAGAGAGAATGGAATCTGGCGTCGATGACTCTTCTACATACGCCGGCTTCAGCCGGTCCAGGCTGACTCTACTGTTTTTTTTTTCGATCGTAATAGTTATGGTTTTCCCATCGTTGCTTACTACTGGGTATGGACCGGTATATGGTGGCTTTAATGCTGGCCTGACTGTATCGTCTCTTAAAAATACATGAGTTGCCTTATCAAGGTCTTTAAAAACAAAGGGACGCCGTTGTGAGTGATGTCTTGCCGGAAGAGGGTTTATGTCCGCCATGTGACTCCTCAGCTCCGACGAAAAATCGGTGACTGGAGGAGCGTACGGATTTGGCGAAGGAGAAATGAACTTGCCGGGCAACCGAATTGGTTCTCCATATACAAGGTCAGCTGTGGAAACACCAAGGTCTTCTTTAAGTGCCGCTCTCATTCCTAGGAGAACTAAGGGCAGTGCGCTGTGCCATGTTCCTCCATGACACTTAAGGGCTGCTTTGAGCTGACGGTGAAACCTTTCTACCATCCCGTTCGCACATGGGTGATAGCTCGTGGTACGGGTTCGGCTGACTGAGCAATGTTTCAGCATAGCGTTGAACAGGGACGATTCAAACTGACGTCCCTGATCCGTAGTCACAGTCGCAGGAAGCCCAAAACGGGCAACCCATCCTGCCATAAGAGTTTCAGCGACCACCTCTGCGGTAATGCTTGATATTGGCCACGCCTCTGGCCACCGAGTGAATATGTCTACTGCGATAAGACAATATCGATACCCTTTATTAGACAGCATGGGACCGATAACATACACGTGGACGTGTCGGAAACGGTTTGTAGGTGTTGCGAATTTCCCGGTTGATGTCCAGGTATGCCGAGACACCTAGCTGCGCTGGCATGCTAAGCATTCCCCAGCCCATTTCCTGCAGCCTTTTCTTAAGGCTGGCCAAACGAAACGGTTATCAACTAAGCTTGCTGAAATATTCGCTCCAGGATGGCTAAGGTTATGAAGCTTGTTAAAGTATTCACGTCGGAAAGAGGATGTTACAAAGGGTCGTGGTTTGCCTTTGGACATGTCGTAGATAAGGGAAAAATCAAAATTTGGTATCGAAACTTTTTGTAATCGCGGCGATGACTTTTCGATGCCATCTTTTATTTCTTGGTCGGAATCTTACTCTTCAGCAAGGGCACGTGATTCGTGACAAGGTGTCCGCCACTACGTTGTCTGTTCCTTTAACATGAACAACATCCGTCGTAAACTGCGATATGAAAGACAATTGATTGAGCTGAATAGGCGGAAGCTTTTCGCGTTTTTGATTGAAGGTATTTACAAGCGGCTTATGATCAGTGTGAATGGTGACATGATGAGCTTCCAAAAAATGGCGAAAATGCAAGGAGTACTCCCATAAACTGCAAGGAGTTTGCGGTAATATGCAGGCCATTGAGCTTGTTTAGCGGTTAACTTCTTAGTGACCGCCTACCATCTGTTGAAGACATGAACCGACTTGTAATATATAATATGTAGATGCGTCGGTGAATAGTCCAAGTGTGTGATCAGAGACTTCGTGAGCTAAAAGTGTAGCATTGCTGAGGCTATCCTTACAATTTTGAAATGCCAGTTCCAGCTCTGGTGTCCAGGGTACTGGACTGATTCTCTTAAGTTTCGAGCTTGTCAGGATATTAATGAACGGCACTTATAATGCTGCAGCGTTGGGAAGAAATTTTCGGTAAAAATGAATCATGCCTAAAAACCTTCGAAGACCCTGTACTGTCTTCGGTAAGGGGAAATCCTGTAGAGCTGTAGCTGTAGCGAGGCGAGATGGTTGCGTGATATTATGACGGGTATATGTAACTCCGCCATGCCCAAAGTTGGTCGTTTTAAATCAAGGCGTGTTTATTGGTGGTCTCAGGAGATCGCGAAATTACGAGCTATCTGCTTGCGCAGTAGACGCCAATATACTAGAGCCCGAAGGAGAAGGCAGACCTCACTGGATGAGATAGTTAACCTACCAGATGTACCGCTCAGCGACTAAAAAGTTTGCAGTTGCAGTCTGCTACGACGGAGGCTAAATCACAGTCGTAGAAGGAACTTCTCAAGGGACTTGACAAAGACCTATGAGGTCGTCCATACAGAGCTATTATGGGTAAATTACGTCCTTGGGTGCCACCTTTGACAGAAACACTTGATCCGGTTTTCTTAGGAACTATATTAGACACGCTTTTTCTGAAATCCCGAACAGTACCCCCTGACCACTCTCAGTTTGAGTCGTGGTCGTGGAAAGACGAGATGGAGGTTTCAGACCAGGAACTGAACCGAGCTGCAGCTCGATTGCGAAGACGGAACACGGCACTTGGACCTGATGGCGTTCCGGGTCGGGTTTGGGTGTTTGAAAGGGTGGTATGCGTAATGCATTACACCACAAAAAAAAGCATTAAGTGCTCTGAAATCTCCACAGGGTCTCCATCCGTTTTTACTTTTCCTGGTCATATGTATAGGCGAAGCCCAAGGACTCTTCGAAGGCCTGGCAGTTCCACACTTAACCATATCCTCAGATTCCTTTTTAGCTGCGATCAATCAAAGAGGAGCTAAGCGGCGAGGACGGCTAGCAACTGGCGGGCCGTCTGTTGTTTTGATATGATGTACAGTGGTATGTTTCACCAGACGTGGGAAACCAGGTGGCTTAGTGAGGTCTGGAAACTCTAGCAGAAGTTTTGAGAAAGGTGAGCTATCATTCATGGACACTGATCGAACACTAACTTGATCGATCTGAGCAATCACTGCGGTGGTTGACAAAGTAGTTTTTTCGTCAACGAGTCGCTTGTGGCGAAGATCAGGAAGAAGGTTGTAATGACTTAAAAAATCTGAGCCAATTATAGATGTTTCTACGTCGGCAACAACAAAGTTCCAAAGAAGATCGAGACGCAACCCAAGGTCGAGACGTAGAGAAATGCTACCAAATGTAATAATGCTGCTATTGGCGGCCGATAACTGGTAGCTGGATGCCTTGCGACCCTTGGTTAACCTTGAAGAATAACAGCAAAGATCGCTACCTGTATATATTACAATAGTAAAAAACAATAGTAAAAAACGTCGACTTTTTGTTTTATCCGTGACAAATAAACGTCGGCTAATGCCCGAGTTTCCATCACCTGCTGCATCAACTGAATGCTCACTGGATCTTTTAGAACTGCATGGAATAGTGCACCGATTGGTTTTGCGCCCAAATTTACTGTGATGCCAACATCTGCCAGTTGAAATGCGAGACATTCGAGAATTGGATCTGCTACTATCTCTTTGCGTCGCACAGCCTGAATTCGCTTCAGTACTTAACGACTCTTCGAGTGCTTTAAGACGTCCAGTTAAAGTCGCTAGAAGCGAGATCTCAATAACTGTACCACTTTTCCATCTCTGGCCATGGTCACCATATAGAAATATGATTTTAGGACAATAACTAAAAAAATATTCTTTAGTATATCAAAAAAAAATCCAAAAGAAACAAAAAAACAAAACAGAAGAATAAAGAACGAAAGTTGTAAACTAGCCGATAGAGATGGCGCTGTTCTTCGAGTTACCCAAGGGCGAAGATTGGTCACTATTACAGTATGTTACAAAGTACTTTGTGAATAAAACTTAAAACTAGAGTTGCTAATAGTGGGAATTGACATATTTTTTTTTAAATACAACTTGTTGTAAACTAACTAGTTAACATAAAAATTATGAATAGTGTTATGATACGATGCCTTAACTATTCTATACAAAAAATGATTTCAAGTCTGATGATATTGAGAGATATTATAAAAAAACAAAAGGGCAACGTTTGAAGTATAAAGTACATGTTCGTTTTTAGCTTTGGAAGAGACGTATAGACCTGACTTCTATCGATCGCACGGTGCATTTCGTATTCAATTAGTTCAAGGGTTCTTTTGTTTACATCGTCGCCATAAGCTGTTATGGGTATTGTGACTTGGCAGTTTTAGCGTTTAAGCTTATGAATAAAGAATAAGATAACCTGCGTGAAATAGAAATTCAATAATCTCTACAAATAGGTTACAAACGTTACATTATAAAAGTAGTTGCTTGAGTAAATAAAAGACAAGCATTTTTTAAACTAGACATAGACATTTTCATCAGTAGGCAATGTATTCTTCCAGATTGAGTTCTACATCTGTGCCAAATTACATTGAGATACATTAAGCCTTTTTGTAGATACGTAGTAACAAACACCCATCCATTCAATTAGCCAATCATCGAAACTTTCGTATTTATTTTATTAGTAAGAAATAAGATAAACTCAAAGAATAGTCTTTATATACTTGTCTAGGACTACATGTCCTCATTCATAAAAAAAATGATAACTAAAATGGTTTGAGTAACATTGTAATAACGAATGACCGTCCCTATCCAGAAAAAGATTTATATATCCATCCAAATAGTGCATTATACCAATTAAGTACAGCTATTGAAACAATGTCTTCACATAGTTAACAAGTATATTATAAGCATCAACAATCATATTTTATACAATCTCATATTTTATATATCCTACGGTGTTACGGTCCGCGGAGCCAAATATTCACAATGAAATTAACGCCGATCTAAAAAAAAATGAGCATTATTAATCAAACTGTAATATTTGCAATAAAACACTGGTATCAAGCCCAAGGCGTATAATTCGACTGACCAAATAAAATGTACAATGTGAGGTACTTTTACATACCCGTTTTCTAGA
>LD688961.1:1240287-1251876 GCA_003118335.3 Papilio memnon
TAATTTATTACCGACATGTTAAAGCAATATTATTTGTTGCTACATGTAAAACTTTATTGACGCAAAAAAATGCGATTGGCGTACAGGTTTTTCTTTTATTTATTTGAAATTCGAACACCTGAACTGACAACACCGTATGACATCGCCGAGTCGGACTTCAATGGCGATGTTATTGAAATCCGTAATATTTTTAAAATTCCCTTGTTAAAATGGTGAGAACTTTTGTCGGTGAGGCTTGCGGAAGTGAGTATTATCCTGATTGTGATTTATCTTTTCATAGGTAATAGTTTTAAACATAATTTGTTAGTGAAGAATTACGGTGACCATGCAAGACTATCTAATCCAAGAAATCCTGAGAATGATTGAGAGAATCATTAATCAAATTTTACTGCATTATCGATTTCAAAATTTCAATTATTTTTTACAGAAAAAGTAAGAACTCTCAAACGATATTTATTACTTCTCAATCTCTTCCAAACTACCGATTTGCATAAAAAAAAAGAAGGTGACGGGGCCAACTTCTCGGAGGTGTCCATCTGCATATCGTGTCCCACAAGTACCACTACGTCAGTCGTATATGACGCGTGTGTGAAAAGCAAGCAAAGTTTATCATTAACACCTTTAATTAAAATCCATCTGAAGCAATGATCTGCTGATGTCAGGTCACGAATATTTTTTTTATAATTATTGTCCTAAAATCATATTTCTATATGGTCACCATGGGCAGAGATGGAAAAATGGTACAGTTATTGAGGTCTCGCTCGGCTTCAATTTTTCGACAAGAGCTCTATCCTGTTCTAGTAATACATCCATGTTTACAATCAAGTAAGCTGACAGCAATTGACCAAGCTTATAGTAGGAATTCAAAAATAATCACGCCTTAAGGATAAGATTCCAACTACTTTGCTTATTCTGTCAATCAAGAAGTTTTTTTTTATAAGAGAGGAGGCAAACGAGCAACGGGAACGCCAAGATGTTCATCGACACCCATGGACATCCGCAATACCAGAGGAACTGCAGATGCGTTGCCGGCCTTTTAGAAGGTTATATGCTCGCTTCTTGAAGGACCCTAAGTCGTATCGATTCCTTGCAAAATAATGTTACGTATTATACTTTGTTTAATGTATTTATACTTTGTGGCTTATTGTCCTCCGGGCAAATAGCGACGCGACTCAATTTGCGAAATTATGAGACCAATACGCACTACTGACTGTACTGGTAAGGCATGATATATCCCAAATACTAAACGACTACACGACATTTTGCAACTTTGTCGTTTACATAATAATACCAGTTGAAAAGGAAAAAAAAAACGCATTTATGAAAAGTACTTTATTTAATTAAAAAATACAATAATACATGAAAGAAAAAGGAAATTATTAATTTTTTTTTTATTCATTTCTTTATTTTTTTTTAATAATTAATATTCATAATATTTAAAATGATGGTTTCAATTGCACACCCTTTTTTTAACAAACAAAAGTAGAGACTTCTTTTTTAAATACTCTCAAAAACAGACAGATGTCATTTACAAATGATAAGATATTTTGATTAAAAAAAAGGTCGTTGATACAGGAATGTTCAGATTTCAGTGGAGCGAACCACTACGGATCGCGGTGTCGGGTAGGTGCCGGGGTAGCACAAGTTAACCAGTTGCTCAGCTGCCTCTTTACCACCAAGCTCAATACACTCCAGGGTCTGCGTAGCTGTGAAAAAATGTTTTTGTAGACTTATTGACATAATAAAAGATGATCGATACTTCCAACGTTTTACTATAAAAGTTTGAATCTAGTCATACGTCTGTCGCCGTGGACCATAAGCCTAGTAAAAAGCTTACTTGCAATTATTAAAATTAATATTAGTAAATTTCATATTAGTGCCAGAGTATTAAATGGATATTTTTAAAATCACCTTATTGTTATTATATTATGTTTCACTATACATTTCTGATATAAAAAAATATCCAATGCCCATAATTTTCCTTCCTCGAAAATACTGAGTTCTTTTTTTATTATTTTTTACAAGTTTAATACCTAACTACAGTTAAAAAGAAATCGGCGCAACACTAGATCATCGGCTTGCACGTCCCGTCCCTATGTCATCTGTCAATCTCATTCAGACGTATTGATGAACGAGCTGACGCCCGCAAACTTCGTTAGCGCAGAACATTCCCGTGTGCATCTACCTTTTAACAGCTACCTTCCACTCAAAGTCCCGTACAAATGGGTCCACTCGTTACAGAGATAGCGGTACGGTCCCATTTTGACAGCGCGGAATTAAAAAAAAATGTAGACTATAATATGTCAGCTACCCTCTAGTGAAAGTCCCGTTAAAATCAGCCCAGCCGTTTCGGAGATTACCCGGAACAAACGCGGTTTGCGGACAGACAGACAGACATAAAAAAAATTAATTGCGATTTTCGTTATCAGCAACTATATTAATGTCTAAAAGTACTTACCGTGATTCCTGGTCAATATAACAGAGGGATGCTGGAACATGGCCATTTTAAAAAGGTCTCTCTCATTATTATCATCGTATATGTCAAAGGCAGCATTGCCAATCTGTAAGCAAATCATGTTTAAATATTGTTTTCTTTATGCTTTTTCTTCACCTTATATGGACAGCTGTCCTTATATATAAAGATATAAAAGCACATCTTGCAAACAAAACTTAGTACCTATTAAAACACAGATTGTTAAGTTTCTAGTGAGTTACTTTATTGAGATTAAAAAAAAATCTTTTGCTTAATAAGTTATATCTAATGTATTTCTATTCTGACATCATTCGGTACATGATGTGCTACTTTTTAACAAAGATCGTTTAACATTTTAACACTATCGATTAAAAAATTAAATCCAAAAATTATTGCTTACCTGTCCCGAGATAAGTCCGTTATGGATTTCACGTGCTTGATACGGTCCAATATGTCCCAAAAATGCTATATTTACACCTTTTTTGCATCTTCCAAGAATTTCAGTGCTAATATGATCTGGAAAATAAATTACCATGTTGTTATACATATTTCAATAAATTAACGGATTAATTACATATTATCTTTGTTCGTAAACTTAATCAATAATACTTACAACGATCTGTTGAAAATGGAGGAACAAAAACAATGATATAATCCGCTTGAGGCCACAATGTTTTCAACCTCATGTTGGTTATATGTGAACGCTTGAATTCCTCGTGTGACATGTACTCATCGCAGGCAATAATCTGTTATAATAAATTAAAATACAAATAGATAACAAAAAACTGAAAATTACACTCGGCATAAGGATTTTTTTGCTTTTGTTATCTCGGTTATTCCAGCTAGGATACTGACACTTTTCGATATTAGTGTTCTTAGCAAGTATGCATTTCAAATGATAGATTCATTTCTTGAAATGGATGAAATTTTATTGCCAAGATAAACAAAAAGGTGGAAATGAGAAGAAGACGTTAAAATATATCATAGTAACTATAACTACTACCACCACTTCATATGTCGGTGGGATAATAAAAATATGTTCCGCTACGATTTATTACAAAAACTCTTTCTTACCTTCATTCCAAATGCGTGCATGCGAATCGCAACCTCTTTAGCAACGTCACCGATACCGATCAGAGCAAGGGTTCTGCCGTTCAACTCCTTGCCAATGAACTTGGCGCGATTGAAGGTGCCAGCGCTGTACGCGGCCGATGCATTAACAAGATTTCTCGCCATCGACAACAACAACCCGCAAGCGAACTCGGAAGCACTTACGATACTGCTACGCGGAGAACTACAATCATAAACTGGTTTTAATATCTTTTGTTACTAGATGTAAGTTGCAAATGCCAAAGCCGCATTCAAATTATATGTTTGTGACACGCTGTCTTTATTGTCATTGTTGGCAAGAATGATGAGAGATAATTTTTCCCTTCTCAGGGTCATGTTCAGGAAAGATTGACATGTGACAAGACGAACCATTGGCATCGCCAGGAAAGGTAGGGCGGAGGCAGCTTATTATAAAAAAATGTACACTTACTTGAAAACGCTGATTCTTCTCTTCATAGCGGCGTTTATATCAATGTTATTAAAGTACGCGCTAGCGCTAATAATCACCTTCATGTTTAAGGCAAATCGAATAACATTCAACGTGATCGGTGAAATGGATTGAACAATTAGTGCGTCGTAATCCTGAATATTAGAAAATATACTTAAATTAGGTAGTGAAGGATAACAAATTAAAAAATATATATTTATTTAGAAAGTGCACCAACAGATATGTTTCAATCAACACACAACCACATTAGAAATAAATAATAAGATATAAGAATGATAACAAATCCAGTTATAGGTATACAACATTGTTAGAAAGAAAAAAACTAAAACATTACAGTTAGGTTACAGTAAATGTGGAACAAACAAGACAAGAGAAAAAAATAATAATTCCTATGTCCGTGCAACTGAAAGTGACCACATGTGTTTTTTAAAACTATATATGGAGGTGCAGTATATATCTGTGTTGTGTTTCTTGCTCTGCAATTCGTTGTAAGTTCTATAAGGTACGAGTTCTTCCTTAACCCATTAACAAATGTGTTACTACATTATGTTAGTATACTTTAAGGCTTAATTAAATAATAATTAAGGCTAATCTGCATAAATATGGATACTTACTTCTATTATTTCCATTAATTGAATTTCACTGGCCGTATTCATTTTGGTCACATGGAAACCATGTGAAAGAAGTATTTCTGTGCATTTTGTACCAACGGTGTCCAGAACAAGAACTTTTTTGATTTCCTCCGACATTATTACTTGAAAATACTCTGAAACACGGATAATTAAACTTGATTTTATAAAAATAATTTATTTGAATTTAACCTTTGGAAATACGGTAAATATGAATAATTAAAATTTAGCAGCAGTTTACAGGAAACAATTATTGACCAATATTCTCTTTGCATTATTGCAGTAATAAATCAAATATTAACTTATAAAAATAACTTACAGATTAATCAAGTTTCAAATTGTTAATAAAATGTAAATGTCAACAGTAGACCAATTCCTATGAAATACTGAGTAAACATGAACACAACTTCGTCGCTTATGTAACTCAAAGGCTAATGGTTGTCACGGATTACTTATTGTTTGTTAAAAAATATGTATAATATTTTTCTATTAAGTTCCTTATATGATGTACGAAACTGTCAATGTAGGAGTATGATGTGATAATAAGGAATTGTATAATGTTCCTAGGAAAAGTATACAATTCCGAAGTTGTTATGGCAACGTGTAAAATGTTGTAATAAAGATATACACAGTATATCCCAGTAAAAGTACACATTTCCTAGGAATCTTCCAATATATACAAAAATAGTACTACTGATATATACCCAACAACAACGTAAATTATCTGCCGTTGTTAGATTGCAGAATGCACCATGTAGAGTTAAATAAATACATATGTTCAAAAAGTGTTCGAAACATTACCTAAGAATAATGTACAATGACGTATTTCATACATTTACATTAACATACATAAACAATTCTATGCGAGACCACAGAATAGTAAAGCGCACACCTATTTTTTAGTATTAGAATACAATACCTGACAATCTACAAATCGATACATTTTTCATTTATAGCTTGAAATACTTACACGAAATGTTAAATTACTCTTACTATAAATTAGTGAAAACCATACTCGAATCGGTCTATTGGTTTCCAAGGTTAGCACCCACAGGACGTAATTCAAACTAAATGATGACAGGTCATTAGCGGCCTCTTTATTATAAATTTTTCAAAAAATATCTTTAGTGGGTAGCCATACCACAATTCAGGTGTTCAATTCCATATATGACACTCTACGTTTAGCAACCCTAGTTTTATAATAGCTAACTAAGGTGCTTCTAACAGTATAGAATTACATTACGTAAAACTAAAATGCTAAAAGCACACTCGTAATGTAAATGTTAATTTATTATCATACAAGCTCTCGCCCGCGACTCCGTCCGCGTGGAATTAAAAAAATAAATATGAGTAACCTATGTGTTCTTCCAGACTATCCTCTACATCTACCCCAAATTTCATTGGAATCCGTTCAGACGTTTAGGCTACAAACTCTATCCATCCATCCATCCATCTAAACTTTCACATGTATAATATTAGTATAGAAGTATAGATTACGCAAAGTGACGGCACACACTAGGCGTTAGCAGATATATTTAGTGACCGGTGGTTGTACATACCTGCCCGAACACTGCATTTCAGTGATAACAAGCCGAGTAAATTTCCGGCCTGGGACGGAAATTGATGTCCAAGTGATTGTATTGGGGATGTTGGTTTCATCAAACATTGACAACAACAGATGTAGGTACTGACGCATATGATACTTGTGTTGACGAATTCAATACCGAACTAGGATATTCACTTATTTAGAATATCTATAACAATTGTTATTCCTGATCATAATTAAAGGTAATAGGTAATTAGATAGTTTTGGTTATTTATTATATGTAATTACATAGTTAGTTTTAAGACAGTAACGTTTGTGTAAAATAAAAAACAAGTGTGTTCTTGCTTATGGACATCGCAATTATGCGGATTATAACAGATGTTCCCTAACTAGCTGTTCCCGTGCGACTTCACCCGCATGGAATTATAAAAACTTAAAATAGACGTTTATTCAAGAAGAAGGGTGTGATAGTACGAGTATAGTATAACAGTAGGGCTACGGTTTCCGCAACTCCACGGCTAGCGCGAGAAGGGTGTGATTGCTGATTTCTTATATAACAAAGAAGTGTGGGTTTACGCATAAGATATCCTGAGATCAGCAATGAGGCGGAATCGTTTTATTTATCCCACATTTAGTTGGGAAGATTGACAACAAAAAGTGAGTGTGATCTTAATTTGATATTACCAATCTTGCTAATATTATAAATGCGAAATTTTAGATGGATGGATGGATGGATGGATGTTTGTTAAAGTTTGTAGTCTAAACTGGTGAACGGATATCGATGAAATTTGACATAGATGTAGTAGATAGTCTGAAAGAACACTTATTACACAGACTATTACGGACTAGTTGTTTTTGTTTCGTTTTATAATTCCATGCGGATGGAGTCGCGGGCGTAAGTTAGTATCTAAATAAATGGATTGCTGGAAGTAGGTATCCACTGCTGAAACAATTACACAAAAATATTGTCGGCTTCGCATTCGCAGTCGCTCGCAAGCATCAAATATTATATTATATAGGCTCTTATATTCATCCTAAAACAACTGAGATTACTAACAATATATTTCTAACTAGATTTAATATTGTACATTCTAACTATAAACATGAATCTTCATTAGTAAAAAGGTCGATTAGCAATATATACTCTAATAAAATATAAAGTTAATAAAAAAACTGCATATTTGAAAATAATTTGTACTCTTTCCGAAAAGTTTGAAAACAAATCAGCAAAAAAAATCAGTCACGGTATCATAAGTAAATAACCATATCGGTTTTGAAACAAATTTGTAACATTCGCAAATAATTGTTATAGAGCTAGAAATAAATATTTCAGCGGTTTAATAAGTGTGCAATTTTATGATTACAATATTCCAAACTACTAACGCCATCTTTTACCGTAAAATGAACTTATTATTATAGTAAAATATATATGACTAGCTGTTCCCGTGCGGCTTCATCCGCGTGAAATTATATCAACTTTATTTCATTGTTTACATTTGTCAAATTATCAATTGCCAAAATGTCAAAATGACGTGACTTGATGACAAACCATTGCAATCTCGCTTCCTTGATGTTGGCAGCTTGTAGCATATGGTCCCTTTCCCACATTAGAGTTTTTATTCAATTTACCCCCTAAGTTTAATAGCGTGAAAATGTATAACCTAAAGCGTGACGTAAGTGTAGGGCTTTTTATTAAAAAAAGAATTATTCAAATATATGCTGTAATTGCTGACATCTTAGGCAACAAAGTAGTGTGTGTTTACACTTTATTATATCAGTATAGATTGTGAAAAACTGTACGTATTAAGTGTAGTAGTAGGTAAAAGTAATTACTTTAGGATTAAGAACAAACCAATTCGGCCTCCATTTTATTGATGCTCATTACAAGAGAGATTCAAATTATAATAATAGTTACTAGTTGATATATACATACCTATGTTAAATGTAATCGATTACAATTACAACTTAATTTTGTAAAATGTAATATGAAAATATTTACAATACCTAACGTATCTATAATCTCAAAGTATCAGTCAGTTTTTATAAATCTATACTAATATAGTAAAGCGTAAACACACACTTAGTTGCCTAAGATGTCAGCACTTACAGCATATTTTTGATTAATTATTTTTTTAACAAAAAGCCCTACACTTACATCACGCTTTAGGCTATATATTTTCAAGCCATTAAACTTAGGGGGTAAATATTTTGGATAAAAACCCTAATGTGGGAAAGAGACCATAAGTTGTTGTCAGCATCAAGGAAGCAAAGTTGCCATGGTTTGTCATCATGTCATGTCATTTTGACATTTGCAATTGATTATTTGCCAAGTGTAAACAATAAAATAAAGTTTTTATAATTTCACGCGGATGAAGCCGAACGGGAACAGCTAGTTCTCAATAAAGACCGAGACGAGTTGTTTTGTATTTTCAAAGAAAATTAAAATAATTTTGAATAATTTCATTTCAAAATACAAAACAACTCGTAACCGTCGAAGTGGCCTTGAAGTTGAATGTAAATGACGAAGCCCGTGACGCGCGTCTTCGGATTAAAATTCTGTCTGGAACTTGCTAGGAATAGCTTATCTGCACCACTGAAAACATTTTATGTATTATTTTCGGATAGTTTTACATATTATAGTGCCACCTGCAAACCTAATACAAAGTGAAATATTAAAATGATATACAAAACGAATGTAGTCTAGATAAATGATGTATGTATAAACTTCAATCTTCACCTTCAATATTGATACGTATTGTAAAATACCCAGTTTTTCGGTAGCTCAATTGTACACTTATAGCTTTAGTGCTTCAGCTTCTGTACACCACTTATTAATATAAACGCAAAAAGGTTACTTCCATATTTTTCCAAAATTATTACAACCATTATATACATTTTATATTTCTAGTTAGGCTATAAAAACATACATATCTAACATTATAACCTACTAGCTTTCGCCCGCGACTCCGTCCGCGTGGAAATACAAAAAAACAAAGTCAGTAGCCTATGTGTTCTTCCAGACTATCCACTACATCTATACCAATTTTCTTCGAAATCCATTCAGCCGTTTATGCTACAAACTCTAACAAAGATCCATCCATCCATCTAAACTTTCGCATTTATAATATTAATAATTAATAATATGAAATATGATAAAACGAATGAAAACATTATTTATTTCTATTTATTTTTATAGAGAATAGTAAGGGTAGTAGTAGATAAAAGTAAAAAGTGTACGATTTGAAATTTAAGCCCGAGATTTGTATTTTGCAGCATTCAGTTAAAAGTGGATTTCTATGCACATTTACACTTTGTTGGCTTTGGATAAATATTGAAGTATCATTCCAATAGATGAAGCACTATCGAGTACTATTGAAGCGTGGCCTGTTGTTGAACATACCATTTGGATGCTCCCTCTTTTTGTTTATCAAATTTTATAGAATGATTTAAAAATAACAACATGAACCAGAACGACGATTAAATAATACGAAAGAGTACTTGAAATTACAAACATGGTTATTAAAATTAAATTATTTATATACCCTAATTACGTCATCGTTTATAGAAATAATTTAATTCAATAATGAACTGCATTCTCATTTGTAATTTTTAATCGAGTCGATGAAAAACAGAAAACAACGAAGGAAGAAATAAGTTATTTCTTTAGAGAATTTTAATGATAATATTAACTTTGCGATCAAGAAAGTTTTTTTAATTAACCTTTTGTTATTCGAATCTTTGGCCAATCGCCTGTATTATCTCAACTAAAAGTAAACTGGCGAAGGAACTTTTATGTTTATATTGCTCAGTTGTTGTTTGTAACTAACAGATTTTACTTTAGAAAATCCATTGTTAAAGTTGCTTTTAAGTACCTTCAATGTCCAATATTATAATGCCTTCCTTCCAAATGTACTTTTGTAAAGAGAGATATATAACGGGGCGAAATGATTGATACATTTTGAACGATTAAAGTTACTGGCCATTAATTATTTTGAGTACTGGCTGGATGTGCATCGTGCATATATGTAGATGTCAAGCGGCGATCGAATGACAGATGACAGTTGTCATTGAATGGTGGAATGATGTGTATCTATATATATATATAAAAGAAAGTCGTGTTAGTTACACTATGCAACAATATTTCATGAATTTGTTTGTTTTCTAATGTTATTATTGGATTTAATTTTGCTTCTAAAACGTTATATCAACTTGTGTAAGCTTGTGTTCGTGTCTGTTTAAAATACTACGTAATTGTCCCCTTTCTCTAATAAATATTTGAAGGTCCATTTTATTTCTTCGTCGTATTTCTTCTATTATTATGGTCGTCACTTATATTGTTAACATTAAAAGACATTATTTTTGTATGTTTTCATCATTTTTAATATTATCTCAAGATCTTTTAAACACGCCTTTTTCTGAAGTGCCAGTTGCTTTATTCTACATTTTACATACTTATATACTACTACAGCCAGTATGTATCTGTTATAATTAAACCTCCTTATAACTCCACAACACCAATTGTCGCGAATTGAAACGATTTGTTCACTTCTTAATTATATTTATTAATTACTAACTTAACCTTAACTTAACAAACATAACCATAGCAACCTATTAGTATAGAATAGGAATAGAATAATTTTCATTTTTTTCATATCTATATGGCAGTCAAAGAGTATCAAAATTATAAAATCTGTCATGATTTAAAAAGCTTATTTTCAAAGAATATTACATACTAGCTGTTGCTGTGCGGCTTCATCCGCGTGAAATTATAAAAACTTTGTTTCATTGTTTACCTACATTTGTCAAATTATCAACTGCAAATGTCAAAATGACATGACATGATAACAAACCATGGCAATCTTGCTTCCTTGATGTTGGCAGCAACTTATGATCCCTTTCCCACATTATGATTTTTATGCAATTTATTTACCTCCTAAGTTAAATAGCGTGAAAATATATAGCCTAAAGCGTGACGTAAGTGTAGGGATTTTTATTAAGAAAAGAATTATTCTAAAATATCCTGTAATTGCTGACATCTTACGCCGCAAAGAAGTGTGTGTTTACTCTTTATTATATTAGTATAGATAACAATATGTTGCAAAGTACCCATAGAAATTATTGACGGCGGCCATTTTGCATTATTCATAGTGTACACTGCTTAATAAGACCTTTTTATTCGATACCCATGTTGCCGGTGTGGCGCGAAAACATGTATGATTATAGGTGCGCAACTAAGTTCTCGCTTTTTTTTTCGATAAAAATATAACTTTATTATTAAAAAATAGTTACAAATGAATCATTCAAAGTATTTCCCATCGCTAGACACAACTTTTTCCCATCTTTCTGGTAGAGCTCGAATACCTTGACGCCAGAAGTGTTCGTC
>LD688961.1:1252836-1298319 GCA_003118335.3 Papilio memnon
CGGTTTGTTTACCATATGTCTAAGCTTGGTTCATGACGTTTTGGATATGTCAAAATCGACCAGCTCTTACTACTAGAGCCATCTACTGACAAACAGCGAGAACTTAGTTGCGCACCTAAAAACATACACTGCGAGCGTACGTGCTGGTTCGTGAGTTGCAATGTTGCATCACTCCACCTTTTTTTAAACGCTTACAAAAAGAACATGGGATTTAACATTATTCGATATTACAACCATTGGTGGATCACTAAAAATAAAAATCAATCCAAAATGTTTAATAAATCCTATGACTTTTACTTTCATTTGTATAACCTTTTAAAACATAATTTAAACTCTTAATGTCAGGCAAAGGGCTATTGTTTCGCTGTAAATAGTTTCCTCTTGCCAGAGACCTACCACAGAGTAGATGTTTTATTACTCATGTGATGCCTGTGGAAGAATCGCACGTGTAACAGAATCAGAAGATGTCTAGTGTAAAATGTATCGTAGAGAATTCTAATAGTTGTGCGGCGATCGAGCACTATAAACTAAACTAACAGATGGCGCTGTGACGACACTTGTTTTGGAAAATCACCACTATTCAATAGAGTATCAAAAAGGAAATAAAACACCATAAAATACGAATTATAATCAATGTAAATATTTAGGAGTGCATCTCCCACTCTACGAGTCGCCACTGGTAACAACTAAAGTAGCTTCACTTTAAAGTCCTTATCGAATAGAAAAGAAAAGACATAGTATGTTTACAATATTTTTAATCGATGCTTCATCCTCCCTATAATATAAAACAGACAAAACAAACAAATAAATAAAAAGATAAAGATAAAGATAGCTTTATTTCCTTATGACAAAATACAAAAAAAAAATAACATATTATATAATATTTACACGTATACTAAAAACTAACAAAATGTGGAATAATTATCTGAGAAAAAAAATCTTTGCAGAAGTAAAAATGTATAGCATAGTTAGCATGGTTAGTGTTAACAATTTCATGCAAAAAATATTAGTATTGTTAGTCTATTAAGTCATCTTCTGTATAAGGGCCGACTGCCGCGGTGAAAGCCTCCTCCAGAGTGTTCCACGTATAGTTCTGTCCTTCGTTAGCTTGGTCCAGCAGTATCCCGCTATTTTAGCAATGTCGTCGCTCCATCTAAGATATGGTCTCCCTTTTCGTCTTCTGTGGTCTATGGGGTGCCACTTTGTTATTTTTTTGCGCACAGTTCGTCTTTCACTCGTTGTGTATGTCCAGCCCACTTCCACTTGAGGCGCAATATACATATGTTGTGCGACATCCTTAGCATTTGTTCGTTTCCTGATTGTTGTTTATTTTATTTTTAAGTTTAAGTCCTAGGTAGCTAGGATTTAAATAAATAAATACAAAAACTTAAAAATCGCACAATAAAACATTTAATTACATATAAAGGTTGTGTAGCATGAAATAAGTAGTAACACCTACCAGTGAGCGCGGCGAATAGTTCTTTTTTTTTCAATTTTCACTCATTTGCACACCACTACATAACCACTCAATTATTTTTCCACAGCTGGGTAAAACTTTATTCCATAATCATTAAAGAAACGCGTAATTTTGATAATCGTATTAACCGTGGCCGCGTAAGAGGATAAATTCACTTATTCAACGTAACTATTTGTATTTCTAAAATTGTGCGATGTCTATGTCGGTCAGTGTGATAAATCCTATTTCGTTAACATCTAAAGGACGAGGAACAAAAGTCGCGTCGTGTCACCGCCGTTAGTGATTCCCGAACAATGAAAAACGGTAAATAAGATTTGCCCAAAGTTATTCGTGCTGCGACATTTTGTGATGTAAATCGTAGAATTTAAAATTCGCTGTTCTCTCGGAGTTGCGAATGCACGGTGTGGCACCTCTTCCTGTATGGCATCTCTTTAACTTTTTACCTACTTAGTTACTAATATTAATATAAGCCGAAAACGGTTAGTGAAAAAAAAATCAGAAACCCTAAGAAATATTTAGATTCTGTTTCTCTCTAATCCAATCTAGGTTTGAGGCATATAACATATTTGCTTACAATATTTTGGTATTTTCTCCAAACATAATATATTTATGCCGATAGAACAAATTATTTTTTGGATAATATATATGTGATGGAACGAAATATAAAGAATGATAATGGAAGTTAGATATGTTTAACTAACCTAATACAGCACTAGATCCCGAGGAATCGAATTAGATTTTTTTTAAGACGTAAAAAAAATTATGACTAAATACTTACTGAATACTTTTTCACAAATTTCACTTTTTGATGTTATTCTTGATTTATTTGAACAATATAACTCTGCCACAAGCTTCTAGTTTGTATATTTGCACACTCGTTATTATTTTCTTATTTAAAAATTAATAAACACGCAAGAACGGATTTCAATGTAGTCGGTCCAATCGAAATCTAGCAACTGCGCATTTTGTGAATGCCGTTGTAATGAGTTTAAAATATGCAATATATCAAAGAATACTGCACAAACACTGGAAAATGCCGTCAAAGAGTCTTTAGTACTTAGACTAACGTGAATGACTAAAAAACTTTTATACCAGTGGTGTATTGTCTATGGTTGTGTCAACCGATAAAATAACATAAAAAAGCTATGGTATTTTCAAATCGTTATCTTGTTTCTTATTATGAATTGATTGTTTTAAACGTTAGTAGTGCAGTAAAACATTTGCAAATGTTTATTGCGACCTGGAAAATATTTAGGTACATATAACATAAAAAATAATGAAAAAAAATTATTATAAATAATTTAAAAAAAAATCTGGTATGAAAAATAGGTATTTATTATAAAAAAATATGAAAAAACGCTCAATATATTTATTATCTATGGTCGTCAAAGTGCGTTCGGAAACACATACCACACGACTTCAATAAAATAACGTGAAACGTGGTATGTATAAGTTACATTTGGCAACAAGATGCATTTAAGGGTTAAATTACATACAAATATACAATACTACATAACTAATAATGTAGTATTGTATATTTACGCAATACAGAATTGAACTTTGAGTTGTTATTGTTAAGATGTGTTTGGATTTGGAATACGAGATTGATGTGTTTGCGAAACATTTTCTGTATTGCCCTGAAAATATATTTAAATGCTATTGAGCTGAAAACTTGTTTTAACGCTTTAATACAGTGAATATCAAATATGGTTCACCATAAATATGTAACAGCACATTGCGTTCGCTATAACTTTACTATTTATTAGTCAAGATCGCATTTCGCAAGCCTACCCATAATAATGTTTCGATGGCCATGATTTGTTAAAAATCGTGTCGTAATTGTGGGGCTTTTTATTAAATAAAGTATTATTCAAAAACATGCTGAGTTTGCTGACATCCTACGCAAAAATAAACATTTTAATAAAAAACAAAACCGACTTCCAAACAAAATACCTTAAAAACAAAACATTCTCAAAATAACAACACACTAAAAAGTAACGAAATAATTCCTTAAAATTTAAGTAATGAATCTACCTTGACTGACACCGACTTCAAAGTAATACTAATTGTACAATATACTCGTAGACATAACAGCTAAAATAAGTAAGGTTTAAGGTTTAAGTAATTTTAAGGAATTATTTCGTTAGTTTTTAGTGTGTTGTTTATTTGAGAATGTTTTGTTTTTAATGTGTTTTGTTTGGAAGTCGGTCTTTTTATTAAAATTTTAATTTATTTCTCAATTTTTAGTGCATCCAATAATCGCAACTAACTTTCAAAAAAACAAAACCGACTTCCAAACAAAATACATTAAAAACAAAACATTCTCAAAAAAACAACACACTAAAAAGTAACGAAATAATTCCTTAAAATTACTTAAACTTTAAACCTCACTTATTGTAGCTGTTATGTCTATATTGTACAATTATTATTACTTTGATGTCGGTGTCAGCCGAGACAGGCAGTGATATTTCTTCATAAGGCTTTCTACATTTTTACCATTACAATTGACAATTGAACGTATAGTAACATTTAAGTAATGAATCTACCTTGACTGACACCGACTTCAAAGTAATAATAATTGTACAATATAGACATAACAGCTACAATAAGTGAGGTTTAAAGTTTAAGTAATTTTAAGGAATTATTTCGTTACTTTTTAGTGTGTTGTTTTTTGAGAATGTTTTGTTTTTAATGTATTTTGTTTGGAAGTCGGTTTTGTTTTTTCCTTAAAATGTTTATTTATTTCTCAATTTTTAGTGCATCTAATAATCGCGATATGATAATCACTATCTTTCAAACAATGAATGAATTATCTTAATCGGTTATCTAAGAAATTAACTAAAAAACCAATACATTGTTGCGATCATTCATACACTCATAATTCTGTGCGGCCGCGTGCCGCTGTTGCCCGTGAGTTTTAATGTTTTGATAACTTCTAGAACATTGGTCAGAATTACATACTGTAAATGGAAAATATAATCTACATTTAATACTTTAACCTGAAAACATATTTATTTGGATAAGGATTCATACCAAATAAGCATAAAAACGTTTTAAATTAAGTCGATTGCATTTATTTGACGGTTTTCGCGAAAGAAACGGTTATTGTGCGACAACCTTAAGAGATAGATATATGCTATCGCGGACTTTAATTTAGCTAATTTGATGAGCTACAATTCTGTCATACATCATTTTTATGTAGGTCTTATAGTTTAGGCTACGTAAGCCAAGAAAGAAAACTTTGTTACAAATTGGTAATTTTTACTGCGACTCGTAATTTTGTTCTTGTGATATCACCTAAACTATTGATCGGAATTATATAGTTCCAAGGGCATTTATAATCTACATTAAATTCTCTTGATGATGAACATATTTATTTAGATAAGGATTCATACCGGACACGAGTAATAGCGTTGTAAGTGGGGTATAGATTCCAAGCGATGTTTTTAATGAAAAAAGTGGTTATTGTGCGACAACCTTAATAGATAGATATATGCTATCGCGGACTTTAATTTAGAAAATTTAAAGAGCTACAATTCTTCGATACACCAATTTTATTTTAGTCTTATAGTTTAGGCTACGTAAGCAAAGAAAGCAAAAAAGACCCCAAATTTCGTCGCGCGATTTTAAGCTAAACTATTTAACTACGCCGTAGTCTTTGACTCCAAAAATTAAAAAAAAAATGGGACCCACCTGCAAGCACTACCTTTCGGATAAAAAAAGAATTTTCAAAATCGGTCCACTAGGGCCGGAGCTATCGCGTAACACACATAAAAAAAAAACATACAGACGACTTGAATACCTACCTCCTTCTTTTGGGAAGTCGGTTAACAAAGTAGTGTGTTTACGCTTTATTATATTATAATAGTATAGATTAGAAGTACCTCTAACATTTTAGAATTATACTTTGAACTGTTACATATCATGTTCGTGTTTTGGCATAATTTTAAATATAGAATCCACCCATGTTTTAAACGAATGAGATAGTTTTAATGCAAATCACTAGTCGGATTGCCCTAATGGAAGAGGAAATGGTTGTTCGCTTAAATACAATTGAGCGAATCCTTAGCCATTTTCATATTACCTCAGTCTACAAGAATGAAATCCTTTTAACTTAAATTGAATTGAGAAAGTACGTTACATTATTTGCTAGTTGCATTCGGCACGCCTGTGGCAATGTCGAAAGTTTAATCAGAATAATTTCAAACATTTTTTAAAATCCTATGTCATATTGTAATTCATATTTTTGCATTTATTTGTCCAGTTTCTCTTAATACTTGTATACATTTTAGGGCGATGTCGCTGATACAAACTTTCAAAGAAAATCTCAAAAGGCAAAAGCCAGGGGAAAGTTTCGCTAAGTTCCTTTAACGTTAGAAATGTTTACACCAATATACATCAATTCTACGGCATGTGACAAAGGAGAAACTTTAATTAAAATGGACTTTTACTCTGACCACATGAAAAATAAAAATCAAGTATAAACGACGCAAGCACAATTTAGTAAAGAGATACTAATGTTCCATTTTACACAAAGAACATGTCGCTCGAAGTTCAACAATACCGTTCCTGTTGCACATATCCGTTGCTTAGACACAATGGAACTCCCATAACGTAATCCTATATTGCTTAGATACGTATTTTCTAGACGTCGTGAGTTCATTATTGAACTTGTAATATGTTTTCCAAAATAAAAATAATATTACACGTATTTTACCCTAAAAAATAATGCTCAAATCTCAAAAAAATGTTAAACAAAATTTAGATTGTTAATATTTTAATGCATGTCCAGAACTCTATTGAATTTTGGCTGTATACAGAGTCAGCAACTAAATGTGGCAGACGGCTGGCCGTAATAATTAAGCCAATAAATAAGGGGTTTTTAAAACCTTGTGCGACGTCCCGTTGTATGGGATAAGGCCAGGGAGATATTGATAACAGAGTATTAACTAATATTTTTTAAGGGTATTTGCAAATTGTCCTTGTAAATAGAGACTACTATTGAGCCTGTCTTTTGCTATTTTTTATTCATAAAGCTATTGTAACATAAACATATACAACTTAAAACTATTCACGACCCCATTGCAGTGAATTCAGAGGCTACAATAACGAGATCCAATCTAAACCTCGTTTTAAAATGCGTAATCGAGATCAGGATCACGTCTTTTCTTTAAATCTCCTCTACACTAACATGTGAAAGGTCCTTGCAACATTTAATTACATGAAATTAAATGAGAAAGTGTTTGCAACTGTATTAAGTATAAAGAATACAAACCATAAAAAAAAAGGTCGATG
The DNA here is from genome assembly GCA_003118335.3 of Papilio memnon. Classification (NCBI taxonomy): domain Eukaryota; kingdom Metazoa; phylum Arthropoda; class Insecta; order Lepidoptera; family Papilionidae; genus Papilio; species Papilio memnon. The sequence goes on from LD688961.1 coordinate 1,259,609, forward strand.
AGCAGTAATTGATTCTTTCTTTTTTTGCGATATTCTATGACAAAGGCTAAATAACATTTTTGTATTTGCACAAAGAATCTTTGTGGTGAATACAAAATTCAACGTGACTTAACGAAAGCTTGTGACCGCACATGTTACATAAACTTAGCCACTTTTTGTAATTGAAATGCAATTGAAATGAAAGCTTTTGGAATCCATAAAAGAGTTGTTTATATTTTGACACGTACCATTACTAGAATATTTAAATATGACATTAGTAAATACAGGGTAAATAGTTACTTACTGTGTTTTTAATCATTTGCGTTAACAAAGAACCGGAAATATAACTAATTGGATTAAAGGATTACAATATTCATTTAAATGTCTCTTAATAGTGCGTATTTAAGTAATACGAAATAATGATGCTGTCAAAACTCCTAGGCTATCGCTAAAATAGCTTATCTCTACTAATTGGTAACATAATACCTTTGCAAAACTGTTGATTAATACCGAGAAAAATATATCGATAATCGAGGAATAAAACGTTTATCTACCATACATATATGTACACTAGCTGTTCCCTTGCGGCTTCATCCGCGTGAAACTGTTAAAACTGAACTGAAAATAAAAAATATAATATAATTTTTTTATTTTTTATTTACTACATTTGTCAAATTATCAATTGCAAATGTCAAAATGACATGACATGATGACAAACCATGGCAACCTTGCTTCCTTGATGTGTGCAGCAACTTATGGTCCTTTTCCCACATTGGGGTTTTTATCCAAAATATTTACCCCCTAAGTTTAATAGCGTGAAAATATATAGCCTAAAGCGTGACGTCAGTGTAGGGCTTTTTATTAAAAAAAGAAATATTCAAAAATATGCTGACATCTTAGGCAACAATGAAGTGTGTGTTTACTACGCTTTATTATATTAGTATAAGTAGATATAATAAAATTGGAGTGTCTGTTTGTAATATCAACAGAAAATTTCCAGATTTCGGGAAGATGATCTGTTTGCGTTGCTGTTAACGAAAATCGCATTTTTTTGTGTTCGTCTGTCTGTCTATCCGCAAGCCGCGTTTGTTCCGAGTAATCTCCGAAACGACCGGGCTGATTTCGACCGGACTTTCACTGAAGGGTAGCTGGCATAGACGGGCATATTATACGCTACTTTTTTATCTTAATATTGCGTGGACGAAGTCGCGAGTAACAGTTAATCGTAAATATAAATTGTCCAATTAGTGAAATTCACAGACGGCTTAGTGCTGATATTATTTTTTTGGGTAGCGCCGTTACGGTTTACTAGCTTTTTAAACGTTAGTTGGCACTGCACAACCATATGTATAGTAACCATGCTGCTATTCTAGTCACTGTCTTTATAACAACCGATTTAGTAATATGAATTTTACTGGTGTTTCAGCAATAGACACCAATCACAAAACACACACCTATGCTTTCATATTTACCGAGTTGTTCGTGCTCAACGCACGGTTGAGTTTCAATTCAAATTTCAAACTTCATCAAAATATCGAATATAATCTCCAACGGTTTTCCTGTATCCTACAGCTTATCCAACACAATGTAGTTGTCGATCGACATGTTTGTTTTTAATTTCAAAGTACGGAAGAGATTACCATTTGAACGACATTGTTTTAGCGTTTAAATCGGCTGATTTTCTTTGTCTAAGGCACATTTAATGATTAAAAAACAGTAAAACCACAACTCTTGACACTTTATAACATAGGTTCATACTCTTAAAACTTTTTAGATAACAGCAGGGTATGGTTGTGGATTAAGATCTAATTTCTCGCAGAGTCTGGTGATTGTTGCAACCAGTACATAAGAATGGATTGCCAGCTGGTACGTACCGTATATGTTACCGTGAAACTGTAAACCTAGTAAATTTATAATCAAGCAAGTCGTGTATTCAATTAGCGATAATATTGGTAAAATAACAAACTTGAAACAAATCAATATACTTATACCTGCGATTTGCGTTATAAGACCACATAAACTTTTACCGTTTCGAACAAGTTTTCTAGTTATTCATGAGCACGACTCAAAACTTTAATTGATTACTATCTGAAGATTGTTATCTCGGCGGTTTGATCTTGTTGACTGTGACGTCACGAGTCTCAAGGATCATACAGAAAAACTTCTCTATTTACTTTGCTATTGAATTCAAGTCACATCTCTAGTATAGGTTACTTCTTGCAATTAGTTTGTACATTATAAATAATTAAACAAACATTTCAGGAATCAGAAACAGAGATCTACACAAATCTAAATCAATGTCTGTATTTTTGTTTTATTCGTACAGTAGCTTTCGCCCGCGACTCCGTCTGCGTGGGATAAAAAAAAACAAAAGTGAGTAGCCTATGTGTTCTTCCAGACAATCCATTTACCCGTTCAGGCTACGTTTAGGCTACAAACTCGTAACAAACATCCATCCATCCATCGCTGTCGAACGGAATAAGTAGTATCCTATGTCCGTCTCATGGCTCTAAGCTACCTCCTCACCAATTTTCAGCCATATCGGTAAAGCCGTTCTTGAGTTATAAATAGTGTAACTAACACGACTTTCTTTTATATATATATATATAGATTAGGCGGTATCCAGACATCTTAGATCAAGAGGGCTAGCATGAAAATGTGTGAGAAAGTATTCGTAACGTTATGGATAAATTATGTATGAGATTTGTCATTATCTCTCACTACACGTTATTGAACGTTAGTTTTCTGTTTTGCAAATAACTGTTACTCGCGACCCAAATGTCCAATGTGAGCGTTCATGGCACTGACGGGTTTAATTGGTATAAAGTTCTGAAATGTATACATTAATATGAAACTTAGCAGTGGGTTTCGAATGTATTGACAGTTGTATTGACACATATCGTTATCCCTTACATTCTCTTTGAAAACACAGAGACAACAATAATTTCAGTGTCAATGCAAGTGTTAATGCATTCGATCCAGGCTCGTGCCCGAAATATATTACAAATAAACTATGTTACACATCTAACATTATTTGAATTATTGAACATCTCGTGTGTTATTGAGAAACAGTGTAAATATATTATCAACTGATACGCTTTAACCAACGGAGCAGACTGTCGCCAACAGCTTGTTTCAGTCAAAGTGTCGCAAAGACAACATGTAATTAAGTATTCCTATGAAATATCTCATCATTATGCATTAGTCTACTGCGTCTACAAATTCTTGTGAATTGTTTACGCTTCATTGAGTTGGCGGTCAGAGTTAGAATAAAGTCTAACCAACTTTATCGAATTAGTAAAACCTCTAAATGACATGAGTTTTTTTTTTAATTTGCTAACCAATAGTGAACTCAGTTAACTATATCTTCTGGTACGTCTCGCTACGGTACGGTCGCTTTGCTATTTTAGCTCAGGCATGACCTTTATAAAACTATATTATTCCTTATCGTTATAATCTTTATTTATATTTGATCGTTAATAACTTATAGTGTCGGTTTTACTTTTAAGCATACTTATATATATTGGATTACCTGTACATGTCATAATTTTCAGCAGATAATGAGCGTTGTGGTCAACTCAAATATCTACATCGAGGGGCTCGGAGCATCGTCTAAGTTAGGGGTGACCAGGCCGTAGCTTTTTGATTTTTTTTTTGAGCGGCTTTAGGGACTAGCTGACGAGAGACTTGAAGGCTACGGGCTACTGGCGATAAACACATACCTACCTATTTACATAGTTCTTGAATCGACGGAGCAGCCGATCTGTGAAATTTAAGACATCACTTCTTTGTGCAACTGGATTCTTCACGTTCATACTTTATATAAATTTTTATCTGGATCAGAAGTGCTATTAAAGCATCTTATTAGTGGTGATTATAACGAATCAAGTTATAAAAGTTACTTTAACTAACAGTTGTAATCGCTCGCTAATTTATTAGCGCAGAAAATAAGGGCTTTTACTATGGTTGGATTTTTTAGGCACTTTAGTGATTTAAATTTTATCCTTATTTATTCTTTTAAATGTAAAGTTTTTAAAATTCTATTAAAGGAAATAGGTACAAAATAAAACAAATATTGGGTCCAATACACATTCTATTAATTAAGAAACTTACATCTAAGTCGTTTACATAATAATAAAACGTTCTCCGAATCATAGCAGCTATGTATGGCACGATTTTTCACCTTGGTCCAAAAATTACTGTCAGATATCTATAGGTGTAATAAAGTGTTCTAATTATCCGCGTGTATGAAAGTATAGTTTTTTTTTTTCAATTAATTCCGATATTTACACCTTCTATAGGAATATGTAAATTTTATTAATTAACATTGTACTCTATAATTCGTATACTTTAAAACTTTTCCGGAAAATAAATATTAATCTTGCATTAGCACACTTTTCATTTTGAATATGTTAGGTACTAATTACAAATTTTTGGACTGTTCCTAAAGGTGAAGATTACAATTAGGAAATCACATAAGTTGCCAATATTTACCGTGATTTTAGATCAAATATGTATAAGACTTAAAGGCAAAGATTAACCTGACCAAGAAAAAAAAACCTCGTCATTATGCGGCAACAGTAATAAAATGATTAAAAAAACAGTATTCTAACATTATTGATTGACATGTAATTTTTTGACACCTTAATAACATTATTTTTATGTTATAATTCCGTAAATTACTCATAACCGCGGAAGAAAAACAGATGAAAATATGAGTTTTTAAGATTACAAGATTCTATTTTCACGTGTAATATTAAAAGTATTGTAATACCAAATACTCCTAGGTGTAGGTTTTTTACATTCTCGGTCAGGCTTCAAATAATAAATTATAGTTAAAATCACGCTGTTTAAATTTTGGAATCAAATAGTTTTTACTAGAATAATTATGACGTCCGTTTTATAGTTATTAATTTAGTAACGAATGAAACCAGGATCCATGAAATGTGATTCCATACATTGCTTTTCTAGTAAGCAACTACATTAAGCCGCTCATCTCCGTGTAGATCGTAGCATTACATGGCATTCAAATTGTAGCAGCGGCTACTCCCTTAGTAGAAAGTATTTATAGTTGTACATCGGATTTGTTTTTTGTGTTAATTATATTGGTACTTAATTGCAAAGTTAAAACATTACAAACAAACAGAATATAGTGTGACGGAATTACAGCGTGCTTTCTATTTTTATTTAACTATAATTTACTATTTATATCTTCTTGCTAACATAACATTCGCTGTTTTGATTCGGAGCGTTTCAACGACAGTTACAAGATACCTAATTAATTAATATTTTACTTTACGGCATATACCAGCGGTTCCCAAACATCTTAATCAACGTATCAGTACTAAATGTTTCAATAAAGATTATGCGAAGCCCAATTCCTTCGTACCTATAATTTTTTTTGATCAACTTAACCGTAGGTGTGCCGGAACTAGAAGTATCACGAAAATCGATATCAAATGCCAACCATCAAGGCGGTGACGATGGAAGTCGACTTTGTCAACTCTTACGATGACAGAACTCGTACGATAATGGAACTCAGCGCTAGGAATAGTCACACGATTCTTAAAACTTGGTATAGGCGGTAAAAATACAAACACTCGCTTCTCTGTTTCGGTTAATTTGCTACTGTGGAACAGCCCAATGGCTCGATAAAATCAGGAGACGATAACAAAAAGCAGTTTACAGTCAATATAGTATTTTGAATAAACTCATAGAATGTCTTAGGTAATATCTGTTTAGAGACCGATTTTTTCGGGAATATAAGATAATCTTGTGTGAGGAGTTCCGACATTTTTCCGCCATTCTTTATTCATTTAACAGGTCAAGATATTAGATCATTATTTAATATAACTTCTCGGAACCCCAATGTTAACACGGTATTCTGCGGAAACCACTTTGGGAATCGCTGGCATTTACCTTAATTACATGCGTTAAACACTTAAATTTATCGATTATATATGGTGACACCAATCGCTTATGTTACGTTAATCTATAAATCATAATAAGCGTTTAATAAATTATAAATAATTTAAAAGTAATTTAACATGAAATATAATTATTTTAATTTAAATTCAATTTAAAACAAACAGTTAAAATGTATATTTAGTAAACACTGTAAATATCAATCATAAAACACAAACGAATACAAGGATTACATTTTCAGCTACGAAATACCACAAATGCGTATTGTACATAAATGCATTTGTTTAGTCATAAAATAAATTCCGCTAGACTAACAAAACATACGGGGGGATATGATAGGGTGACTTGGCCGAAGTTTTATAGCGACTGAAAATTACCCAATGTAATGATGGCTTTCGTGCTATAATTATTTCAACATAATGGCTTAGACAGTAAATAAAAAACGTATATTTAAAAAAAGGAACATATTAAAAAAATAAGAGATTTATAAAATTATAATAAACATTATTACTATGTTAAACATTTATATATGAATAGTACGCGGATTAAATCCTAAATTACAATTGTCCACTACTACATCGAACATCAAATTGATTATATAGACATAAACAACTAAATGACTAATTAACTGTCTGACTGTTAACTTTGCGTAAACAGTTGTTTATGCAGTTATAAATTATAATTATAACCTCCTTTCTTTCAAATTAAATAAATAATTGCCCGACTGACAGAACATCAAAATTTTTGGGACGATGTACAGTCATGTTTAAAATGTATTCCACCTTAACGGGGACAAACGTTTGAAGACTTACAGCAATAATATCGTACAAGTCACTATACAATAGCTAGAGTACAACGTAGATAGTCCAAGTTGTTTTTAATATTTGTACGAAGTTGTTTATATGAACGTAGTTTATTTACTGTACGAAAGAACGTCGGGAGGTAGTTTATGTAAGTTCGTTACGCGGTGTAAGATAATAATTCTGTGAGCGGGATACCTGAAATGAAGACGACTGTACCATGTCGAACCATGATCAGTGCCAAAGAGAAACTGTCAGTCGGGCTTAGAAATTTAAATTGAGTGAAAGATAATACAATGACTCAAATAAAGCATAAATTAATTGTAAGCAACAACATATACAAAAAACATTCCAATCAATCACGTTTCATCCATACATTTTTTCAATTCGTTACGGATTATTCCTGTATCATCTTTTTAGTATGTCAGTAATCTGACCAATATGTTTTATGACGTCCGACAGTAATGCTGCCACACACTTTGCAACAGTACACTATGTTGAAAACCTAAAATTGATTCGATTTTTTTAACTATCTCTTATCCCAAATTCTTATAAAGGATAAAGGTCGATTAAATTCAATTTTTGTTTTATTAATAAGTTTATAAAAAAAATTACAACTTTTTTCACTTTTTAAAAGCAAAATTAACTTCTACGTAATCTCGTTGGTCACGTTTCATGCATTCAATCCTAAATCTATTATTATTCCAGTAAAAGCCAACAATTTTGACTACTTAAAAACCTACAATCAACATAAATATCTAAAAAAAAACCAAGAATACTGTAGGTTATATATATATAACTGTGGGTTTCCACTGTCCAGAATGTAAAACATACTGGCATCCTGCTTATTCTCATAGCGTAAAAAAAAACAAGTTAAGAAACATGTTTTAATTGAAGTCTTTCGGGAATGGAACTGTTCTTTGCTTTACTATTTTTTTAAATGAATTCTAATACAAATGGCGCCATGAATTCTAGGCCAGCGTGACAATGGCTGTCAACACGATTTATTGTTAACTTTCTATTATGAAAGTTATGTTCAACCATATAGCAAACTTCTGCTTTTTTCACAGAAATGTGTCCAATATTAGACGAATCTTTTACTAATTATCAGCTGGGCCAAATATGCCAATATGTAGTATGAAATGATATTTAGTAATAATACCAGGCATAACATTTTTAGTCTTTACCCGGTGTTCTTTAACTAATGTATGTTAAAATATTAAGTGATAGTTTGAAGAACTAAGTAATTTCTAGAAAGTTTTAAAAATAAACCTTATACAAGTAGCTTAATAACAGCTAAGAGAGCCCTGATCCATACTTGAGTAATACACATTAAAAATCTACAAGCTAGGTTCCAATATTGAATATATGTACTATTAAACAGCAAAGTTTAAAGATTTTAGCATAATTAGGAATAGTATAATACTTTTAGACAATTACTTAAAATATCACATTTATTTCTTGCAAGGATACACACAAGCCACTATTTACAAATAAAAACAAATACAATTTAAAAGCGAAGAGAAAAAATTAGGAATTTGGTGGTCGGTACACCAGGTTTTTGTCCTCTAGATCTAGCTATCTTCCGTAATTTCGGTCGTCACTCCCTCCTTGATCATATCACCTTTTACGTTACGCAATCCATACATCTCTTCCTACGCCTATCCTTACCGGTGTACCCTTCCACATTCATATATCCATACGATCCTTCCAACGAAATAGTGTTAGCAATTTAGTCTTATACTTTTTCTAAACCATTATTTATAACGTTTAAATAACGATAGCAATTATAACAGCAACAAAAATCTTCTCAAATTTAAAGCAATAAATATCTGAGAAAATTTGCACTTAAAAAAACATGTATTATACACATATCATTAGGCGTAAAAGAAACTAACTCTACGTATAGATCTTATATAAATATGTATGTTGTTGGGATGGAATATTCAAGATTAATAAAATATTCAAGTTTTTGTAGGATAAAATAATATGATATGTTCAGATTGGCTTTGGACTTTTTATTTGGAATAAACTGTACTGTATATATAAACGAACAAAAAACTGTTAAATTGTTCAGATTAGTATTAAAAGTCAGTTCCCAAATAGATATGTTCAAGTAGAAATTGCCGCTAAACGAAACAAAACCGTGGGATAATATTGATTAATTACAGATAGATAGTGCATAATACACTAATTAAGAACGATTGCCACTCATAAATAATAATCCGGTAAGGGCACCGAATAGCTTTAGACCTGTCAGCAAACCTTTAGATGCATACTGGCATGAGTTCGACACAGTGGGCTGCGCGTTGGATATCGCGCAAGTCACGCGACCCAGTACAGTAAAAAACTACTCCCCTGAATAAGGACCCCATCGGTGGGCCTGAAATTAGTCGATGCTGTCACCGGAAATAGTACATGAGTTTCTGTACCAATCATGATATTTTTTCTTGATTTTTAATTATACGATATCAAACAACACCAAATGTACGGTACCAATTGTTCATGTTACCATTTTGACTGACTGGAAAGCTACTAAATAAATAGTTGCCCTGTTTATGATGAGCACCGATTCTCAATACAGCAACCGTGCGATCAGCCAAACAAGAGCTGCTAAACTGCGAGTGTCAGAACCGTAAACCGTAACCGTAAACCGTAGCTGTCAGAAGGCCGTGTAGTTATTGTGCGAATTTTTAACTGCTACTCATTGCATTCCAGCCAGCCGCATAATAAATAAGGTTGTAACAAAAAAAAAAATTGTGCTTGGTAGAAATCATTTTAAGGTTGATTTAATCGTCCCAACTGCTATCGGGCGAGTCAGGGTTTGCCCAGGGAGGACGGCTCGAGGTATGCGAAGTAATGTTGTGAGTCTTCGCATCATACCTAAAACAAAATAATGCAACATTGGCTTTGCTTTGATTTATAACGTTTATACATATTATAATATTACAAAAACAATCTTACCGAGTTTCAATTTGTTTAAATCCAGTATTGTTATTACATGCACCACGTTTGAGATATCTGTTATATGTGAGGGAGTGCCCCACTTTACCACGGAAGCAAAAGGATTTGCCTTCTTCGCGAACATTTTCTGATCCAGAGGAGATTCCAAGGCTGGTAGAAGACTCATGGCTGGTTGACGGCAAGGGTGGGAGATTAGAATCATGCCAAGTCAGTACGGGTTCAGAAAAACTGAAAAGACAGTCTTAAATTACATTTGGCCGATAAAAAAGAGATTATTATAACGAAGCTATTTAAAAATATTTTTTTAAATTTAATTTGCTACATAGTGGAAGAAATTATTAAATTATTTTCCATTAAAAAATAACATAGCACTTAAATAATAGTAACGATTCTAAAACAAACGGAATAAAAGTTTAAATATCACGCAGTAAATTAATGAAATGTTGATGGGAATAAAACTTACTCTGATCCAAACATCCGGTTGGTCCCGTCACCTTCAAAGATATTGCGATCTCCAATAGGACGTGGCTGGCTTGAAATAGGGGGAATGGTGGTCCGATCTAAGGGGTTAGGTTGCGGCGGTGGTGTGGGTTCTTGTTCGGGAGGGTTTTGTAGCACAGAATTTTTAATGCCGTGTTTAAAATATACAATTAATCCTAAAAAAAATTAGAACGTCAAACCTCATAACTATGAAATTATTCAGTTATCATAATTATCAATACGAAATTTACTTACCAAGGATCATCCAAATTGTGAAACGGACCAATGTCAAGACCGAAAGATTCAATATCAGATAAATGTTGATAGCAATCGCAATAGTAGGCACAAACGGTAACCATGGCGCTTGGTAAATCAGATTAGTTCTGTAACAACAGTCATGTTGTAAGTACATATAACAAATGATTGTATACCCATGTCACAAAATGCTGAACAGAATTTAAAAAATCCAGAAAAACAAAGTTGACATTATTGCTATATACCTTGTATATATTTAATTGTATTTTACCTGTTCTGCGGTTTCCTCGAGATCATGAGCAAGATGCTCAATATGGTGAAGAATAAAAGCATCAATACAACGGCGGTAAAGTCAAAAGATGTCGGAGTCGCACAGACGGCAAGTATATTGAAAATCACTATCAAGATAAACATTACGCCAACAGCTTTAACCACGAAGATTCCTACAACAAAAATCATTTTAAATTCATGATTTATGTTTACTCCTCTAACTTCGAACAAATTATTCCTATGTAAATGTCGCTATGAATATCTATTGAAACTCTGACGAAGCATATAATAATTATGTTACTATTGCGAATACACAGACAGCTATTCGCGTTTCAACTAATCTAATTAACATATGAATAAGACAAAAATTAAGGTAATTAATTATATTTGCTGTCGCTGATACGTTCGGGAATAAAACAGAATTAATGGGATTATATTAAACATGTTTCTGTCGGATTTCTTGGTTTGTTTCTTTTTTATCATCACCTGATTTTTTATCAATCTCTGAACGCAAAACAAACTAATTTATACGATCACACTCACCCGACTCTTGGTACGCTGGTCCATTTTCTACCCATGGGAAGAGGCCGGGGCAAAGGTAAGACCAGTTCTGCAGCTGACGGTTGATGGAGTTGATGAACCTCCCGCACCGTGTCGTACCGCCTGACAGACCGCAGTGTATGTTTCCTATCATTCAAACGTATTAAAAAAGATGGTTAATAAATCTTGAAACAATTCCAACTAAAAGGTAAATGGATTAATCAAACATTTTCATTCTGAATAACAAAACACATGGCGCTTATAAGTTTTAATTTTAAATTGAAGAAAGAAAGTGTGATTCGTGGTAGACATTTCTTTTGCCACATCGAAAAGAAGAGCTCTTTGATGCCCTACCTAAAAACTCATTTAGATACCATGTAATGAACGTGAAAGTTTAGTTGAACAACGTACCGTAAAACTTGTTATTATCAACGGTGGGGTTCATTAGATAAGTGTCATCGCGGAAATATTCCTCGCTGTCATCGGCTATGGTGTCATCAGAATCAGGAGAACTGTGGACACACTAGAGCGCTTAGCTAATTCTATACAATTCACAAAAGGGAAATAAGTTCGAATGTTCGGCCGGCCTTTCGCTACGGCAATAAAACGCAAGCTCGCACAGCACTGGTAAAGTTGAGAGTAAGATTCATACCTTTGGGTCACTCGACGAATCATTATGCGTTGGTTGGGGGCTAACTGGGTATGAGATGTCACCTGTAACAATTCATGCTACAATTATTATACTCAAGTCTCAATTTCACAAATGAAATGAGCGACCTTGTAATGTAATTGACTGTAATTTCATAAATAATATTTTAAAAATGACCTCTAATATAGTTTCTCTCCGTACTGCAGTACCCTCCGGGACACTCGGCGTACGTAAACTTTGCGGCAGCAGTTCGATCAGGTTCTTGGCATTGGGCTGATAACGCAAAATCAGGACGCATGTCGAAACCAACGTATAAGCGATAAGTGTCCCTGCGGAATTTGTAATTATTAGCTCAATTTTATTTTTGACATTGTGTTATTTCACATATTTCAAATGTAATGTTGTAAATCTTTAGGTATTCTGTGACTACATTTCATTTCAGCACCTGCAAAGTATGTAACTGTACAGATTTATCATTATGAAGTTAAGTTTAGATTGATTATTGTATCATAATTTTTTAACTCAAATTGAAACAAAAAAATGATACCATCTATTGTTAACTTCTGATAAAATTCAAATAGAAAATAAATAGTTTCAAATTTGTTATCTAACTATCAGTTGAACTTCCTTATGCTGAAACAGAGAATACGGGTTGCCTATATAATAATATAAAACAATAACAACTTACCAATACTCATCATTTCCACGAGGATTTCAAGTGGCACGACCAAAGATACCAAAGACGCAGTGATGCCTCCGATGACGGTAGCGAATGTCGGCGATCCAGTGTTAGGCGATAAGCCGCTTAGGGGACTAATAAACAAAGTTATTAAAATGAACATCACGATATCAACCACAAACGAAATTCTTTTGAAGTGTTAGTAAAATTAGGATTTAAAATAAGCTGGGAAATTAAGAAGTCAAATACAAAACATTCTTAAATTAACAAATGTAAACTTACTGCTTAACTATATACTCACCGGTAGATGAGACCGTCTTGAGCCATGGCATATAGAATCCTCGGCATGGGGAACATGGAGCCAAACATAGCGACAGTAAGACCAGCAAGAGCACCTAATGCCACAATAAATTTGCAAGTGGGTGCATTGACGTAGGCAAACATTTGCACTAAGGCAGAGGTGGTATCCACTTCGTCGTAGGGCACTAAAAAAAACAGCCCCTTGTACTTACTAAATATGATACCTTAAAAAGTATTCTCCTAATTCAGAACGGAGAGTTGAGTTTGCTCATTTTTTTTTAATTATAGGTATACAAAAATAAAAATAAGAACATATTTAGCTATTCGAGAGAGTGACTGCTCCAACTACTTTAGGTTCCTTACGCTGTGAAAAATGTACATCATAACTATAATACAATAAGGAAATTTCTTCTGTGAGTTTATAATAATTTGAATACTACGAAATTTGTTATCAAGTTTTATATAATAAGTACTGTTGCTTCCGTTCTTGCTATGCTATAGTGTTCGGCTGACAACTATGAGTACTATAAGTACTATATATAATAAGTATATAGTTATAGTCATATAATGACTATATATACTAAAATATAGAGTTATAAAGTATTAGATTTTACAAATTATTTTTTGGAGATGATTTAAAAATACTATTATACTTAATAGCGTAAGTAACAATTCAATCTGTCTTTTACTCTACGGACATTTTTAAAGTAAAGATGTGCTTTGTAGGTAGCTGTTATGATTTTATTCACCCTATAGACGCCTACACAGAACACAGACTAGACAAAAGCCACAGGTGTATTTGATGTACTGCGATATCTAGGAGGAGAAAATTGAGAAATACATTTTAAAATGGTAACGCCTCAGGGCCTGCAGAAAAATACGGTGCATGTTTTTATTATAACATTTATAGCGTTAAAATTGTGTTTTATCTTTATTATTTTTTTAAAGACAGCACAGAACTTCTGCTGTAATTATTTTCTCTTAATATTATTTCTTATTGTGAACTACAAAAATAAAACATTTTTTTACAATGCCACGATGGCGGCGTAAGAAATTTTGATGTTTTATGAACAAATGTTGCTCATTTTAATAATAGCCGTTGACTTTTATTTAACGAGATATTATTATTTTTAATATGGTAAGATACTATATGTAGTATCTTTAATATAAGTATTCAAGAATTCCGATTTACTACTTTAAGTTATCTTTTATCTTCGATAATAACATATACACACACAAAATTATGTTGGTAAAAATTATAGCTACATCTATTCATTTATTAATATTTTTTTTACCAAACATAAATGAACAGAAACAGTAATTCTACTTATGTATGCATTTAGGTGGACTTTGTACATCTATACTAATATAATAAAGCGTAAACACACATTTCTTTCTTGCCTAAGATGTCAGCAATTACAGCATATTTTTGAATAATTATTGTTTTAATAAAAAGCCCTACATTTACGTCACGCTTTAGGGTATATATTTTCACGCCATTAAACTTAGGGGGTAAATACTTTGAATAAAAACCCTAATGTGGGAAAGAGACCATAAATTGCTGCCAACAAGATTGCCATGGTTTGTCATCATGTCATGTCATTTTGACATTTGCAATTGATAATTTGACAAAGGTAAACAATAAAATAAAGTTTTTATAATTTCACGCGGATAAAGCCGCATGGTAACAGCTAGTTTGAATAAACAATATGACATTGCAAACTATAGTAATTTGTTTAGGTAGCAATGTAATAACCTTATTTTATTATTCAATGTAATATGAAACTAATGAAGCAAAAGTAGCACAAACAAATATTTTGAAGAACCGATATTACGTGGAAAACGACACCAATGCAAAAAATTGTTTTTGTATCGATTGCTATAATTTTATTTGAAATGTTGTAATAAGACACCGCGTTTCAATATTTTAAACACAATACTGTACTAATTAAATAGAACTTTAATAACTTAACGTGTATAATAAAAATAACGTAATCATTTACACGAAGATAGAAAAAAACAGTTATAAATATACCCACCCATTAACGTCAGAATTAACGAAACGCTGACGTATGCTATTGTTATAATGCCCAGACTCAGTATAATCGCAAGAGGGATGGACTTCTTGGGATTATTGGCCTCTTCTCCAGTAGTAGCAATGATATCAAATCCGATAAATGCGTAGAAGCAAGTCGCTGCACCGCTAAAAACCTATGTGGAAAAATGTCTCCAATATTATACAATTAACTTATTATGGAACTTATGTTGGATTGCGGGATACATGGAAATTTCAATTGTAGAAATCTCATTTACTTACACCACTCCAACCGTAGGGTAAAAAACCTTTATGTTCAGTCCAGTTAGCGAGATCGACGTAAAACAGTCCAGCAGTTATGATAAATACCCATACAGTTAGGTTGACAGCATTTAGTATGTTATTAAAAGCCAGTGACTTTTTAATGCCAGCGACCAAAACCATCGTCATCATCAGGGTAATTCCAAAAGCAAGAACATCGGGAGGTTTGCCTGTGAAGAGGTCACTATTCGTAAAACTTGTTAGAATACATTTGCATTTAACCGTAGTTTTCCACTGCCGTAACACTTTTATGAACACATGTCGCAGTCCCTGTTTTGTAAAAGGAGGACAATAATCTATTCATGAAAAAAATGTATTTTTGTATGTATTGAAATAACTCAAAAAGTACTAGGCTATGTTTAGCTAGTTAAAATGTATTACACCATTAGAAAACGACGTTATCACTGAGTAAAATAGGCCGTTTTAATTATTTTTTAATTACTCACTGACAAAGTCGCGAGCAACTGCTAGTGTGTTAATAAAAATGTAGAGGAATTGTGCGGTAACATAATTATCTTAAAGTATACATGCAATGATATTTATTAGTAGTCAGAATAGATTTAAGTGAAAAGTATAATATTTTTTTATTTCTTGAACTATGCCAATTTTATTTAACATATTATTGCGATTTTCGCTGGATATAACCAAACATTATTAAAGTACGACTTAATTGTACGTATAGTTAACAATTAAAACATCAAACATTCCTCTCCTCAGCAATTAATTATCCAATTTGATGTTTGCATATTGAAATACATACTACGTGTAGTTCAGTGTTTCAGCCTCAACAATTTGTCTAAGATCAACAAAAAATAATTACAAAGTCTGGGAGTTGTATTATTTATGTGTATCTCTTCTTGTATATTTGTTAACAGTCTGTATTTACTTTTATATTCTCTATCTCTATATACTTTTATCATTTAAAAATTTTGTCTGTTTATAACAAGAGCACAGCTTTTTATTACTTTCATTTCATTCACGCAATCCTACTTTTCTTTGGCTTATCCTGCATTTTACGTGTTACCTTATTAAAATAACTATATATAAATCTTTTTGTGACCATTGTTGTATATATCTCTTATTTATATTTTTAAAGGACGAACGTTAAATATAATATTCAATTCTAACAAAAACAACTAATTTTCGCGCGGAGATTGATATTATAAGTCTTGTTGCCATGACAACGACGTCAAATAACGTTCGCACAATAAGAGATTAAATTAAACGGAATTCTGAGCATAATGAAATTCTTCCATCTGGCGCTGTACAGAAGCTACAATACTTTGATAACAATTCTAACATAAGAATGCGTGGCCGTTTTATGAGATGTTCTGAACACAAAAGAGAGTCGAGTAGTAGCGAAAATTGTAAGTGTTAATTTATTTGCCCCTCTCAAAGGCCGCATTATAATTTCTTCGTTTATACGGATGAAGAAAAAAGTAAGTATTAACGTCATTTAATTGATTTACTTATAATAATGCTAACCAAGACATTTTAGTTCGTTATTATTATCTGTATTAATGTCCCAAAGAGAATCATTACCTCTTTTGCACTAAGTTTCTTAAAATTTAAATGTCTATTATGTTAGAATAAGTTATAATTATAGTCGGTATAATTTAATGTAATGTTCAGAATTCCAACATTTTAACTATCCGACGACGGTTTTTATCACGTGGGTAGGAATACTAATAACGTTTTCTTAATTAACCTACTAAGTATCAACTTTGCTAGGTGGTGATTGTTTGAAGAATTTAAAAGGGTAATTGGAAATTATTCTACAGTTTTACATACAATTTCAATTATTTATCGGTAATAATTTCCTAGTTAAATTTTAGAACGTACATACAATTAACTTGAAGGTCGAATGAAATGGTATTATTGATGTAAAACAAAAGCTTTCGTGGTATGAATACTTAAACTAAATTACATCTCTTCACAAGACTGATTTCTTTTCTTTTCACTATTTAAGAAAACAGCACAGTTTTAACGAAAGTAGGTTAGAGTTGTACGGGAAATTATTTTTAATATTCAGGTTAGATTCTCTCAAGTTCTCCTCGTTTGACGTTCCAATCAAAAGCCATTAAATGTATAATTTATTGTAAATAAATTAATTAATTTTTAACTGAGGTTTCATTTATTGTTCCATTTACTGTACGTCAAATTAACACAATGCTTATGAGAAACATTCCTCCTAACATTTTAACATATGTTATCTATCTTATTTGTGATTTGGGATAAAAACATAATCAATAAGAATAACGCCTAAGTAGTAAATATGGTTTTCCAAATGATGATAATGATAATGCCCTCTATGACGTAATCCGTCAATGGCGACTTGCTATCTCGGAGTTTTCCAAATAACACTACACTAACACACTTATATGTGCGCTATATAAGTGTCAATAAAAAAGACACAGTAGCACTCCGGTTAGTATGTTAGCAAAAGATATAGACAAAATTAATTATTCCCTCCAGTTTGAGTTGAGCGAGTATGAGAATTATGTTAACCATATTAATTGGAATATGTCAAAAAGTAACTTTCAGCATTTCCTCAGACGCACTACACAGCTCCAGTTTTAACTGCAATTTTTTTACTGAACTCTAAGACTGTTCGGTTTGTGAGTTTCGTCCGTGTGCATGTAAAATAAACAAAAGAGAAACTTTACGAAAGCGTTTAACCCACTCTACAAAGCATAAAATTTCAAACGATAGCCACTACGTGAATCTTTGTATCCGCCCCGACAACTTTACTACTACGCAGTTTAAAAAGCTCTGAATTTTAAAGGTTATTTTAAAAGTTCAAACTTGGGTGGCATGTGCTTTATATTAATATTTCAACGTTTTTTAGAATCCTTATAATCTCTTTGTGAAAATGTTTCTAGGATATGTGTTTATGAGATGATTTTGAAAGGCCATCGGTAACTCATTGGTTTTATTCGAGGTGCCAATAATCGATGGTATTTGAAAGTCCTTAATGAGATAGTTCTTATTGAACGACCAACAACAAATGCATCAGTTATTATTTAGATGTTTTAAGATCATTCTCTTATAATTATATCCATACTTTTTAACCAAATATGATGTAAAATTTACACAAGAAAAAGATTAGGGTTTTCATTCATATTTCAATGAAAGAAACTTATTGCAATTCATTAACAAATGGCAAGATTAACTCAAAAGGCTAACACAAAAACGTTGCAGAAAAAAAGAACAATACACAGCGTTTGAAACAAAACAAGTCGGGCCCTGTTTTAATTACAGCCAGTGAGAACGTTCTCAATAAGCGGAAGAGCGACGTGAACACTAAGGCAGATGTTACATTGAAAGCGAGGCGCGGCGATGCTATCTATTTTATCATATAAATCAGAACGACTGCCACTCGGCGAAGAAATACGACACACGGCAATGTAGCTGTTTATCTTTATATCATCGAAGTTCAACTTCGTTAAAGGATTGAGATTGAGCAACAATGACAATATGTCGCGTGACTCACTGACATCACGGTTTACCATAAGAAAAATGCAAATAGTGAGTTACATGGTTCTCTGTTAAACTTGAATTGTAAAAAGATAAAAGTACGATGCTTTTAATAATAAATTGTGATGTTACGGTGCCGCCGAATACCGTTTTGACACACCCTAGGCAGCGGTTCCGCGCTTTAATTGTAAAACTGCATAGCGGAAACGCTCCGCCACATCACAGTACGTCAATATGGTATGACCCATAAGGGTTAAGGGTTAACGCATAAGTGTTCACAATGTTTTGATCCATGAGATCTTTTATAAATTCATGAATGACATTTCTCACTTTTAACAAAAGCGTATAGAATTTTTTATTATTTTCCTAGAAAAAAAATTACCATCCGATTCTGTTGCTTGAATATGTTGACATAACTGAAGAAGTACTACACATGAGTCATACTGCATTAACACCACCAACAGAATAAAAAAAATCGCATTATACATACAAATGTAACATATTTATTTTTGGATCTCTGTTTCATTGTGACCTCGTGTAAGCCAAAAGGGCTCCACCGGTTTTGACGTATGAAGTATCAATCAATTGTACCCTCGAGTTGCAGTATACGATAGTATGACTAAGTAAAGATTAAAATTACTGACGGATTACTTTTACTAACAAAAATCAACGTATGATAAGACATGAACATCAAGAGCCATAACAAGAAAAATTTCCTGTTTTAGGGGCCTGCTATTTACATTTTAACTAGAAAAAAATCACTATTAATGATGTATAATTAAAGTACAAAATTTAAGATTATTTAAACTAACCTAACAACATTAATACTATATTTCATCCCGATGATAAAATTGGAATAAACCAAAAAATACCAATATATTTAAGACTGGAAGCTATATCATAAAAACGAAAGTGTAATCAAACAAATACGTTTTGAATAGAGTGAAAATCATTCCCTAGAAATTTATTACGAAGTAATAATTCTCGCAGATGTTAAGCTCATTTAGTAAGCGTTGAATACATTTTTCCCGGAAAATGTAATTAAAATTATTAATCTCAGTGTATAAAATGTCAAACACAATTTTAATAATCACAATCTAATATATATTTCAGTTGATAAAAGTTAGTGGATACATTTTTAGTTAACCCTCCAGTTTTAACTAAACAGTCGAACTGTACAGTTATATCGTACGTATATTGGCAATCATTTAACTGTCATTTAAAATGTAAAGTTCTCGGATTTTTCTACACACAAAGGTGTGTAGCGGGTTTTATATATAAATTTACAGATAAAAATGCAGAATATAACTTTTAACCAACGCATATATTTATGACATGTCCTGGTATTCTCGTTGGCTCTACTAGCTAAAGTTCCAGTCTTTATCAGATAAACAGTGTCAAGTAAACATAAACAGAGACAGTAAACACCAGCGTAGCATAAATGTTTACCGCAGAGTAGCGCATATTGTGTTGTTTCTCTTTGTAGAATGCTGCTCAAAAAGATTGTAAAAGTCCTGCGGTTACGTGACGTATCAAAATAAATACAAAATATGCTTAACTGTTTTAATATTATGCTAAAAAAAAGTTCGGGTCGTTTATTTTCTTAGAACTTGGAATTAATGTTCCGTATATTAAAGTAAAGCATAACAAATAATTTTACGTATAATTATATCTAGAAATCTATAAAAGTTGGATTTTTATAAAAGAAATAGTGAAAAGTTACTTACCGAATAGTGTTCCAACGTTGTTGTTGACAGATTGCTCGACAGATCCATTGAACAAGGTATTGACACAGGCACTCAATGCGCGGGAGCAAGCACTCGTACCAATCTGTGAATACGACACCATATTAGTAAAAACGAAAAATAAATAGTCAAGTGCAACAGTTTGATTCGATACCTATTGATTTATTGCATCCTCTACACTACGAAGACTTATACATTCAAGTATATCTTTACAAACTGTACCAACTGGACTATGAGCTAACACGAAGAGGAAGTGTTCACAGGACACTAATGTAAGGGCAAATTGTAAAGTTTTATAATACAAGTAACTTACCAAATATTCAAGGACCATATTCCAGCCGACAACAAAAGCCACAAATTCTCCAACCGTGACGTAGGAATACATGTAAGCA
Source organism: Papilio memnon (assembly GCA_003118335.3). NCBI lineage: Eukaryota > Metazoa > Arthropoda > Insecta > Lepidoptera > Papilionidae > Papilio > Papilio memnon. The sequence goes on from LD688961.1 coordinate 1,280,420, forward strand.
GATCCGGTGGTATTGGGAACACGTACGCCAAACTCGGCGTAGCAGACACCTACAGACCAAAATATTAGTTTAGTAGGGTTTGCTGTTTAAGCTACAAACTCTAAAAAGAAATATTACTAAAATTTAATAATAATAATAATAATAATAATAAACATTTAATCAGTTCAAAAACACATTGCAACATAATAAATACACTTGAACACAAAAATACAAAACTAATGACAAAAACAAATTGCCGAGAGAAAGAAAAAAAAACACTAAACATATAGACCATGCGTTGCAATGCAGAACTGATAGGGCCTCTGCTCAGCTATATGTTAGTACCCCTGGGGGTAAAAACGCTGGTATTCTGCAAAAGCCTTTGCGTCCTTCGTACGTCAGTTACAGCAGTTAAATTATTGAAAGGTAAGAAATCAAGGTAAAGATAATATAATTCAATGAAAAAAAAAAAAAAAATTGTAAGTAAGTAAAAAACAAGTCATTCCATTCAACATTTTAAAAACAGGTCAATGTTATGTTAGGAACTCACAGAAACCATAGTATTATAAATTTGTTAAGACTACTGCACAGTAAAAAATATATATATATAATAAAAAATAATTTAATGTATTATAATAGCGAAATGGGGGGAAAGGAAAAAGCACTTTCAAAGAAGTTTTGAAATATAATAGTCATTCGGTGTATAAATAATTAAACCATTATTATTTACTTTTTTGGACCTCCATAAAAAAGGCCTTTAATTTGTTTTTAAATGTTAATTTTGTTTGCGCGCTCTTAACGGGCGGCGGGATGTTATTCCAACACCGGGTTGCAGCATAGCGGAAACTACCTCGAAACGCCGCTGATCTGTGCCGCTGCGTACTGAGCTGCAAGAACCGCTGCTTTCACTCAGCGCATCTACTATTTGACCATTTTAATTTCGTAAAAACGGTATCTTTACTATTATACCCATGTCTATTATCACAAACTTGTAAAATCCGTTAAGAGAGTGTACTTTTACGTCTTATTTATTCCCGTATAGAATTGGAAGTAAACACAAACTCGATAAAACTTACAACATTGGATCTTCTTGAAATAAACTATGTTGTAATTAATAACTGGTCTACACCAATCGGCAAACTTATTAATCAAAGCCAAATCCGCTTGTTAAGTAAACTTTCACTTACAAAACAAAACTAAATTTGATACTTAAGGAATAATATTAATGCGAACAATGTGCTTGCATCTCCATGAAAAGTTTGAGTAAGTCGGAACCGCACTTAAGGAGCCAAGGAGCCACATGCGGCTCTGGAGCCGCTTATTCTCGGCCCCTGGCCTAGACAATTGACGATTTAAAAATTGATATAAAATGTTTTACAAAAAAATTAATAGTAGAATTCGTTAGGTGATGAGATTAAATACTATACATTATAGCAAAAATAATTTGGAAAATTTTCACTGAAATTGATGTTATTGACAATTATAATTCTTTACGTCGAAGGTATAATTTCCATTTTACACATTTTAACATTCCTATTATACTTATGTTATTCAAATCTAAATGTTATATTTTACTGAAGTCCAAGTGTCAATTCATTCAATCGATATATTTGACAATGAAACACAAAAGGCAGAGAATTCTTTTGTAGTCAATAATTCAAGGAATCTTGTCAATGTAGATATAAAAATTGGCTTTGTTCTCATGTCAGTTGATTCTTGTTCAAACACCGAATTTTATTTAAAAACAAACAAAATACCTATCTTCCTTTATGTTTCATCAAAGTAAATCTACGTCTTTAATAAACTGCAATTAACTTTAAACAATTTTATATCTTACTATCTTATTAATATTGTAAATGTTTAGATGGATGGATGTTTGTTAGTGTCTGTAACCTAAACTGCTGAACGGATCTCGATGAAATTTGATGTAGAGGATAGTCTGGAAAAACACGTAGACTTTTGGTTTTTTCAATTCCATGCGGACGGAGTCGCGGTCGAAAGTTAGTTATAAATAATTCATTTTCAAATACATAAAACTTACACGACATAATTTAATATGATAATACATCACGTCTTGTGAAGTTATAATAACTTGTTCTAGTGATATACTGTGATATTGTAAACCGTAGATGTGTGAAAACTAAACCGAGCAGTAACGAGTACAATTTGTAGAAAACGCTCCCTGCCGAGAATAAAAGAGCAAAATACAAGTGATTAATTCTCTCTCAGTTTATTTTTAACAATCTTCGCTTCGATGCAATATTCTTCAGTTTTTATAAATGACTGATAATATTTTTAAACGACGCAAATACAATTCAGATTCTATGTTAATACTTTACACAATTGTATAAAAATCCGCTTACACATATTTTTAATTTCACAATCAACAATTTATAGCTTTAACTTCATTCCTCATTTTGTTGCTAAATAGAGTTATTTGTTAAAGATACCGATTACCGATTAATTTATTATACATTGTTTTAATATAATTATTTTTTTGTATATAATTTTGGTCAAATTAAGCTGCTGTGAAAATGCTTTTTTTGTTAAAGCTATCGTATGATGTAAAAAATAGTCAAGACGTTCGTTTTCGTGAACGATTTATTGCTATAAATATTTTTATCTATCTTTAAAATACGTTTATGTCCACGTAACAAATACAATAGCTTTAATAATCACTTACCGGATAATAGACTGGCTGCAGCAGCGATAACAAAGCTTAAAATCACTCCCGGGCCGGAAAACTTGTTGGCCACTAAACCGGACACCAGATACATCCCGGTGCCTACGCAAGATCCAACTCCAAGGGAAGTGAGATCCCTGGTGGTAAGGCATCTCTGCAACAAAGTTACTTATTGCCCAACTGACAGGGGTTACATTTTCGCGGGTACGCATCTATGTACTCGTATATGTATGGTAGGTACTTGTACACACGTTACGTAAGAGCGTCGGTAGCTAAGGGGTTAAACACTTATAATCTGCAGGTTCTCGGTTCGAATCCTGTCTTGTACCAATGTGTGTATATATCTATATTACCCTAAAATATATTATAGTTAGACACTTTATTAAAACACATGGTTTAAGTCTAACAAAATTTTCATACTTTCGTGGAAGTATTTTCATAGTAGAAAACCTGGTTAACAGCACCGTGTGACGTACGCTTGTACACTTTGTGTATGCATTAAGTTCTGAGATTTACTAAGATATCTACCAAGATAATTACAATTAATACCTACAACTAAGCGCTGAAATTGTACGCTATGTCACAATCGCAAAAACCTTCTTATGATAACATTATTTCTCATTTTATCAAAAATATGACGTAGTAAAATTTAAATCTTAGAGTGGTCTGAAGAGACTTAATAATAAACAGTTTACGAAACTGTTACTGCGAAGTTTTATTTAAGTAGTGTTGAACTAAAAAAAGTAGAAATGCTAAAAATGAAGCTTATTTGCAACAAAGTGTTCAGTCAACTGGGTCATCGTCGAGTGCCCTAGGTGAATTAACGTTCATAGAGAATATTAATAGAAGCATGTTAACAATTACAAGACGCTCGCAAAGCGTCTACTAACCACCACATAAATATGGATAAAAAACATTTTCTTTTAAACCTATATAATATAAAACGTAAATGTATGCATTTCCTTGTATCATTTCTGTACTTTAAATTAACGTATTTTTTACCTAATCGTACTCTTAATAAAATAGGAGGTAAGTCCGAAACCTAAATCTGAAAGAGGTTCGAGTAATATGTAAGTTATAAATGTTTACGTTCTAACATAATATTATAATATTACTGAAGGAAAACACCTATTGAAAATATTAAGACTATTAAAGAGTAAGTATCTCGGATTACGATCGGCTTATTCTTGCCCGATCTTACCCGAGAAAAATCGCGTTTTCGTAGAAATACGCTTGATATCAAGATCAAAATCATTGAAACTTTCATCTTAGTGGTATAATATAGAAATCAATAATATAAACGAAAGTAATGTGATGTTTAATTACCTGATATTTTAGACGAAAAAAAGGTTTTAGTAGATAAGTGCTAGCTTATTGCAGTCGATTCCCCGATGGGCTAAAATCTAGTCGGTGTCAACACGAAAATGCCGTTTATATTTACTGTATGATAATGTCTCACAAAAGTTTAAATTGTTTAGTCTACAATTGGTTTACACTCGAAAGCTAACTAAATAATCAAACTCGATTTTTCATCAAATATTTTATTTTGAAGTTGATTTTCATTTCTTAATCGACTGGAACAGGTTTTTCGCGTGTAAATTTGTATGTGGGTTTATATGTTGAAAGTCTTTCAGCTGCATCGTCAGGTGGGATCGTGGTTAAGCGCTAGCTTAAATAACAAATGTGTTCCGACGAGTAAACCGATTTGAATGAGTTAGTTTGATTTTTTAGTTTAGTATACTATACTTAGCTTTAAACTTACCGTTAATCGAATCCCTTGTGCACCGTCAGCATCTTCGGGCCCCACTGGATTGCGGGTGCGTATGAGCTTAAGGAAGAGATCATGAGATCTCGTACGAAACAGCCCCCAATCAATCTCGCGTATACGTTGACGAATTCTATAAATTAAGCAAATCTTAACTATGGGTAGTTATGCGGTTTGTTTTAGATTTGAAAGCCTTTTGATGACTGATAAAGAAAAAAAATGATTGGAATATTCCCATTTTTGGTCAACAGACAAACACTAATACTTATTAAATTAGCTGTAATGTGATGCAATATTTTCAAATATATTTACCTTTGCATGTTGAATGAATTCGCCACTTTTGCGGTTTTCCGCCGAAACCTGTGAAAACGAAAAGAATTGGAGTATAAAAAAATCTTAGGTTCACGCCGATAGAACTTATATGAGAACTAGTAAAAATGATACGTGAGTCTTGAAATTAGTAGCGCGCATGAATTTGATTAAGATTGATTTGATTGATTCAACAAAGGCTAAAATCTCGTTGACGAATAAAATTACGGATGATAGATGATTTCTAAGCCAGAAATCTTTTGGACGACTTAACTTCGAGTTAAATAAGGGTAAAGGGTGGTGAAACAGTGCTCTCAATAATCCATGTCCAAGAGGCATTGTTCGTTTACACTCGGAATCCTGGCCGTCGTGGAGAATCAAAACATGTGAACTAGACATAAAAACTACTTCGAATAAGACAATATTATTGGTTGAGGCTTAGCCTAATCCATCATCAGCTTGCACACTATGTAATGCATCTCAAATGTCATATTTTAATTTTAATGTAAGTAATCTCCACCATGCACTTTTCGTTATATTTTTCCGTATAAATTCTAAAACTAATATTAGGTCATTTACTATTTTTATGTCAGTTATAAAGAAAAGTAATTATTGATTGTAGGTAGTCGAAAAAATAGTCGTCCGAATGATAACGCGTTATAATTATATTTTGATTTACCACCTTGATACTTTATGGAAGCCTAAAGAACTAACTGTAAGCATTTCTCTATTCTATTTGATTCGTAAATCCGGCTCGAAGGACCATGTAAAACATAAGCTAGTACCATCTATACAAAATATTCTCCATTCCTTTGTTAAAAATAATGTTTCCACAATCCGTGATTATTGACGTGTTATAATTTGTGAAATAATAGACCGATCAATTGTGTACTTATTCAAAAAATCCATACAAGAAAAGTATTTAGGTACATATAATACATAATTTCAATAAGATACAAAAACACGGGATAAAATCCCTTTTGTGTATTGCGGAACAGCTTCGAGCTACAGACGTCGTTTGACCTCTTTTATTCAAACGTCCAGTTATTGTTGGTGCATTTGTGTTGGGAATTGTAAAGTTTTATTTTTAACCGATCTAACAAAAAGTTTACTATTCCTCTATGAATGAGTGAACTGATTACCAAAGCATTTGTTTCCTCAGTTAGTAAAAAAAAAAAATTAGCACGTTGAGTTGAAGAAGAAAAATACTAAATTTAAAAATTAAATTATAATTTGAAAAAATATTGTACTGTATATAAAGGAAAGTACAAATAACATTTTAGCAGATTTTTATTAATTCACTAGTATTTCTTTTACAATTCCAACTAAATTCTAGGCTTGGGCTAAGATATGGTTCACGACAATAGTCGAGGCTATATCTTAAGAATATGATGAATCCTTATTCACTCAATCAGCGTTGTCCCTAAAAGGCATTTCCTAAAGAAGCGCGTACCGTCTTTCGATCTCATCATCACTAAACAATGATCGTGATCAAGCGCCAATGTGTCATTAATTATTATAAAAATACTTCGTAGAAATCACTACCAACCGGAAGGTGACATAATGAAAGGCTGTTTCGTCTGATATCTACTTGATTGGAGACATATTAAAAATAGATGTATGGCAACGGACAAGCGTGGGTGGTTCCATGACTAAATGTGTATAGGGAGAAACGTCTATCATATTATAAATAGAAATATGAGATCATAATCTATCTTTTTCCAACAAACACGTTTTCGTTATAAAAAGATTTTTAAAAACATGCACAGGCTTTAAATGATTGCAATTAACTTTGATATATGTAACTGCGACAAGTGAGTTGCCTATCTTAAACTGCACGGTAAAGTAAAAAATGGCACGCTTACAACCCTTTGTGCAAATTTGAGAGTGTAAAAGCGAAACCTGTGTTCGGGACAATAAATACGACATCAACCTAGGCTTTGACTGTCGGAACACATGCATTTCATAAAAACATATAATATTATCATCTCTTTCTTTCTCGATGAAAAATCAGAAATAGAAATATGACAGACGTTTCGGCAATAGCAACCCACGGTTTAATTAATGTCGTATAGATACGGTCGTTGTTATTAAGGTTATGAATAATTCTGTTGAAAAAATATCTGCCGTTGATAGATTGCAGAATTGCGGGAGCACAATTTGTATGTTCGACAAATTATTAGCCACTTCCAGTTCGTGTTGATTTGCCCCCTTGATCGTCGGCTATCACCTCCCCCTTAGTCATCGGCTACCCCCTTCCCCCTATTATTGGGTACCCCCTCCCCACTATCATTGGCTACCCCTCCCCTATCATCGGCTACCCCCNNNNTCCCCCTATCATCGGCTACCCCCTCCCCTATCATCGGCTAAACCCCTCCCCTTATCATTAGATATCCCCGTCACCCTATCATCAGTTAGTTCCTCCCTCCCAACGGCGGATCCAGCTTTGTCGCCAGGGGGGGTCACATAGTCGTGGTTTTGTCACATAGTCTTGACAAAATATATAAATATAATTTGTCAAGCTCTAGACCAACCTGATCAGGGGGGGTCATGACCCCCATGACCCTCCCCCTGGGTCCGCCGTTGCTCCCTCCTATCATTGACTAGCTCCGATTTGGTCACCCCTTTTTTAATCACCGGCTAAAGCCCCCCTCGTACCATCGGCTACCCTCCTTCCCCTTGATCGTCGGCTGACTATATCAGCATTCTATCATCATCGGGCCTATACGATAAAAAAGGCAGTTCATCACAATCTCTTCCGCCGTGATCAACTCTTGCATCGTGATATGTCAAATATCTCGTGATCACATACGCGGTAAGGGGTATTGCTTGTAATGTCATGAACCAGAAAAATAAGTTTGCTTTAATCCGTAAGTGTTTTGAATATAATGTTAAATATATGTTAAATAGTTGAAAAAGTAAAAAAATAATAAAATAAGTTACCGAAAAAAAAATAGAAGATAGAAAAAATACAATTATACGACGCCTGTGGCAACACCACGCTTCCGGGAATCACTCACTCAGCGACCGACAAGAAGAAAAAAAGCGAAAATCTGCGGACGGCCGTCCGCCGATATTACCAAATGTTTTAGTACGTATCCGACCCCTTCTACCAGTTTAATCCAAAAATTCTTCTAAAAGTAACAACAGTAAAAAATTTTTTACCATTGACATCTTCAACGTTTCATATTTTGGCATTTTTTAAATGTATAGATTTCCTAGGAAATGTACCTAACATTATTTATTTAATCGGGCGATTTTAGGAGTAATATGCAATGCCTCAGAATTGTGCACAATGACGGATTTCACGCATGTCCGTCACATATACTTCGTACGTAATAAGTCTCTTTTAATATCATTTTTTTTCTAAATTGTAGAAATAATAAGAAAAAAAAATCTTATTAAAATTTGATGCTTAAATAGCATATCATCACCAGCTCACGATACGTCCCCACCTAGGAGCTCGGAGCCTATCCTAATGTAATAGCAAATAATATGTTTTAATTCTTGAATTTTTTTTTTCGTAAGTGGATTAGGTATAATAAAATAAAACAAGATAATCATTTATTAAAAAAAGGCTCAGCATAAATGTTAATCATGCTCGTATCGTAGAACACAAAACAAAATGATAAACAGAATATTTTAGAAAACGTAAAAAATAATAAAATAAACGATAGTTCACAAAGAAAACAACATTTATAAATAATACGCGCAGCTTTACAATAAAACATGTAGGTATTGTGAATTTTTTTTTATTAAACCATGACATGTTTCGAACTTTGTTTTTGATGTAAGACAGCCACTATTATTTACTAATATTTCGGCTTGAATTATAGCTAAAGGTAACTTATAAAGCCTTTAACGCTTTTAAAATCTCGATTATTTGGTTAAGTTATAAATGAGTGGTGATTAATTGTCTAAAACGAGGTCACGTCAGATTATTTTACTTCTCTTGAAGCCGGTCATTTTAATTATTATATTTTAGTTTTTCCAAGTACAAAATTATTCAGAATAATTTAAAAATACATATATTTTGCTTACAAAATATTTGACTGAATTTTATGTTAAAAAAAAACTTTTTCGCGACACACAACAATTTGAAAGACAAAACACGCAGGCAAAATTAAAAAAATATATATACAAAAGAAAATAATGTAAAACAAAAGAAAGGATAAATTAAATTTTACAAATAAAAGTCGGTTAGTAAGTTAGTACTCACCGGTGGCGCTTTACCGCACGTGGATGTAGACCGACACAAGTCGTGGGCAGCTACGAGCTACGACAGGGAAAGCAATCCGAAAGCTTCGGTTCCCAAACGAGAACTGAACGGTTGCTCTCACCGCTCGCTGCTTATGTGCTTATCGACCCCTCGCCGCGCTGACTCGCCCTCAGCCCCAATACGCCGTCGCACCCTTACTACCACACAACCTTACCGAAACACGGAGTCGCTTTTAAACTATTCATCTGTTGTTATCCCCACCGACTTGTAGCCACGTGACTTCACGTGACTTTCGTCATAATTCGCTGGTCCATACAACTTCATGTTGGGAAACTTTGAACTTTGAATTTCAGGAAGGAAATTTAAACGTGCTGAGGTACTTTTTACCCCAGCACGTTTAAATGTTGCAATTAATGCTCTAAGAGTCTAAATTAAGATGTTGAAATGATTAAATGCAAATGTTTATATGGCTGTTTGTAAGTAGGTATCTCCAGAAATAAATATATATTTAGATAGAGAGACTAAAAATAATTCGCGAGGACTATAAAATTGAATTCCCGCCAAAGCCTGATTGATCGATTGCCAAAGAAGCTTCCGATATTTTCTTCAGAAATAATTTAATTATCATTGTTTCAAAATTAAAAAATCAACATTATTATCGATCGATTGCTGGTGGATTTTTTTTTACATCATAAATAAGTTATAATTACATTATAAAATAAAGCGATCGTCACGAGCAGTAAGGCGGCCACCTGAATTTGCCAAAATAATAAAGCGACTTGATGCCCATAGACATAGGCAAAGCACAGACATCTGCCAAAACGAGCTTAATGTATAAAACTGTGGACTTTCATGGTAAGTTTAGACATTCCACGGGCAATTTTTTAAATTGTTTATAAGTGTTGTTTATTGCTTTACGCAATTGAACTTATTTATGATACGTAAAAAGTTATTGTACGAGTAAATTAATGAATTTAGACTTTTCTATTACTGATATAGCATCGGTAATCAAATATTACTTTATCTGAAGTTTACTTTACCTGTTTATCTTTTTAAGTAATAATCGTTATTATATTTAAAACTGCGTTCTCAATTTCACTAGTTTCTTAGTTACTTGAACATCGAGTCCGATAAATTTAAAAATCTATAAAATCAACTTAACCCAAGGTCGTCCTGAGGAGTTGCGCCTTGGCCTCTGCTTGCATATTAAACTAACCAGTTGAGTGACGGTGGAACTCTTACATTTACCTTGCCCTTCGTAGGGTTGATTGGCACTAATGTTCTTACTTCACATTTGGAATTCTAAAGGCTAACGCTGCAATGGATAAATGATAGCATGTTGGTTTTCAGACAGGCAATTTTCAATAATTTTTCAATGTCAAGTTACGAAAATAGTAAACTTTGAAAATTTATAAAGGATAAGATATTTTTGTAAATCCAAGAGCAAAAGAATTGGCGGAAAACATTTCCAAAGGTCTTCTATCAATACTCTGAGATTTACTTTAATGTGTGATAACGTGTTTATGACGAACTTTTTCAATTTTTTTCTAATCATATGGTGACAAACGAGCAAGCGGCCACCTGAATTCGCCAAAATAGTGATACAGAACAGAGCGAGAACAGAAAAAGGATATTTCCCTTTCTTAATACGTCCCCTCCTCCGTTCCCTTCCCATCCTTGCTTATAAGAAAAAGGTGGAAAAGGAGACTAAAATTAGGCTACCGATAGACACACTCATCAAACGGAACGCAGAATTACTTCCACTTGACCTGTCGCCTGTCTTCTGTGTGATCATTTTATTGCAATGGGCGACCCGGTATAATCGTGCAACAGATGTTTCCGGCGTCTGCTACTGTATAAGCATGTTTTTGCGTTGTTGTTGAGATAATATCTTAGCTGCCGGATTTTGTGATGCCTAATTTGGATTGACGGATGGATAACGCGTCGTTTTCAATCACAGAATCTGCTGGGGAAGAGATTATATTGTAACGTGATTTCACGTACCAACATAGCACTAAGGCGGCCTTCGGAGGCAAATATATTGTACCCAGAATTAACAATTATTACGTCGATAGATGAATAGAAAAGCTTCTACGATAAATGTTCAATACCTTACCCCTGAAATCGCAATTATAAATTCAAAATTTAAATTGTTTGTAAAACGTTTGGAAAGCCATCTCTTTGAAAATAGCCAATAATTATATTTATTTTATTTATATAAAGTATATTATATATCTATATATGTTATATAATTTCACAAATAAATATTGTTATTATTACACAACTACACACTATATAAAATTGTTACAGCGCACCCACGGACAAACCAATGATATGGTTATTGCGGGGCCATATTTGCCTATTACCATAAATTGTACATGACGTTTAACGTAGGCAGATTTATATCCATATGCAAGTGTTGATTAGGCACGAATCACTTTGTGCTTGTGACCTTGGACAGGAATCAATAGCAGTACCGAGTTTGCGCTCAAAATCACAAGATATGAGTTTCTAATTTCAAATTCCGGCTTAAATTAAATATCCGAATTACATAAAATGCTTCCAGTTCTTATTAAATATTTATTTATTCAAATATTTATAATCAATTTCGCCAATTTTATAAAACCAAAAATTGGTTTTGATTGGGCATTCGGGTTTAATTCCTTTTGTTTTTTTTTTCTAATCCACAACTACAGAGTTTTTGATCATTTATTAATCGAATTTATAACGATTTTTTTTTATTCCCTTGATCCTCCGCAATTTTTTTATCCTTAATAACTTCCCAAATAACATCAACCGAAACCGCCCTAGCAACGCCATTTGTTTTATCAATAATTACAACTTGGCACATTATTTATTATAGAAATTAAGGTAAAGTAAAATCTAAAACACTTGCGAAGCTATATACTAATGTACATTATTTATCTACTCTCAATAAACTTAAATATTCGTAACAGCGAGCTCCGTGTCACTTCTTATCCATCGATGAGCTGCATTGGTTTAGAAGGAATTAATTAAACTCTTGGTCGTTCATTGGAAATAATTTCACCATAATACATAGTCAAATATTTTTTTTAAATAAAAATTGCTTTTTGCACTTTTTTCCACATTAAGATTAACTCTATCCAACGCGTTCACCCGTTCTCGCAATTTCCATTAAAGTTGTTCAAAGCTTACGCTTTCCCTATTAATATAGCTTTGCTTTGCCCGAAGCTTCCGCAAATAAAACGAAACACTAATACTTGTAGCCTATGTCAATCAGTAAAAACGTAGGTTTCTAATGGGAAAATATTTTTTGATATCGGTCCGGGTGTTTTTTAGTTCATTCTTTACATACAAAAATACAAATCTTTTCACATTATAATATAATCATAGATTTATTAAGTAAACATTTATTCTCTAATAAACAAATATAAAGTAATCCAAAATTCAAATACTACAAAAATATTTCAAACCAGTATCGCGTGTATTATAAGTTCATATCTCGCATGACCGATGGTTATTTCTCGCCCAATACGACTTGGAAACGTTTGAACAGAGGGAGTTTAAAGAAAGCGACGCATTTCTAACATTTGCATGTAAATGTGATCGCTTAATATAGAGTTTATTATATTTTAACAAAGTTTTTCTTTTCTGTAAGCTCAAGAGATAAGTCTACCCTAAGGGGGTTGCTGAAGAAATACTTTGTTAAATCCTAATGAGCAGTACACACTTACGAATGGAACGGTTCGTAAGTATTGTGAAAATATCTTATGATCTCATATTTGTGACTAATCAAAAATATTTGGCAATTATCGTTAAGTCGCCAAGATCCTTACTGTTCTACGCTAATAATGGGTTGCTTCCATGGACGATCCAAAGGTATGGTTTAGATTTAAGCATTCATACTTAGTGCGCTTAAATTAGGATCAAGCTGAGAGTTGTTATGTTCCTATCACTAACATGTTATTTGTATTTTTATCGTTTTCAAGACTTTAATGTCGCATATACATTTATTGGTGTTATCATCATCTCGTATTATCCTGCTCCCGTAGGGTCGGCGCACCGGGTTTTCGGTCGCCAAATAACTCTGTCATCCGTTATCTCGGTCATCACTCCCTTCTTGATCATGTTACCTTTCACGCAATCCATCCATCTCTTTCTAGGTCTACATCTACCGATGTACCCCTCCACATTCATAACTAACGTCCTTCTTGTTACATGCGATTCATCCCTTCTCATAACATGCCCATACCACGCTAACCTTTTACTCCTTATTTTCTCAACCACTGGTGCTAATCTAAAACTTCCTCTAGTATACTAATTTCGTATCTTATCCAATCGTGTTACCCCACACATCCATCTTAACATTCGCATTTCTGCCACATGTATTCTCCTTTCATTCGTCCTTTTTACTGCCCAACATTCAGATGCATACATCATGACAGGTGTTACGACGATCTTGTAAATTTGTTTTTTTTTCTAACGATTTAAAGTTTAAAGTAAAATACGTGCTAGTATAGCTGATGCCAGGCTTACTAACGCCATCTATCTATGCATAAAAGTTGTGGAAAACATTATGTATTATACCTCAATATTATAAAGTACACGTATTGAATATCTTATTATTGCAAATTATAAATTTGAATATTTTTTATTATTGATAATATTGTTTTTCCTAATAAAACAGAGTAATTTTTGCATATTTAATACGTCCGTAGTGTTTTTGCTACTCGATACAAGATGTCGCTTTTATAAAAAATATCCATCTTGAAAATATTTTTATTAACAGTAGCCATAGGCATTCCTACCTATTTGCGCAATACTTATCGCTGTCCCTACTAGGCTTAAAATAATATCGATTCATTATCTAATTTGATGAGTCTGTGTTCTTCCACATCTTGTTAAATATCTTTAAAAATGACTTATTTTTATAAGAGCCTAACACTATTTTAATTCAAGAAAAGTCATATCATGTCTCAATCACTACCTCAAGGTTTCAGAGAAAGACCAACCAAATAACTGTACGTCATTATTATATTTTAGCGCCATCTATAAGATAATATCGGAAAATACAAAATGAATAAGCGCCTTAAAGTTTCGTAGTCAATAGTCAAAATGATAGATGGCACTGTACATATTTATTTTAACTAATTACCTCTGTCTTTTTTAAATAAGAAAAGGGGGCAAACGAGCGGTGGCTGTGTTCCCGTCGCTCGTTTGCCCCATTTGTCGTTTGGTGGTCAACGGCGCCCATGGACATCCGCAACACCAGAAGAACTACTATGCGTTGCTAACCTTTGAGTAAATTGTAGGCTCGCTTCTTGAAGGACCCTAAGTCGTACTGGTTTGGAAATACCGCCAAGGACAGACCGTTCCACAACGCGTCTGTGCGAGGCGGAAAGTTCCGCGAAAACCGCACGGTTGTGGAATGCCAGTCAGCCAGATATTATGAGAATGGTACCCGGCGGTCTGTCGTGTCGTCCGATGACGAAACTCGGCGGCAGAAAACGTTCCAAACAGCTCCTCATAACACTTCCCTACCCTTTTATAGCTATTCGCATATTTACACTTCAAGCTTAGGAGAAAATGTCATCAAAGTTATATTTTGAACGAAACATTTTGTGGTTTCTATTTATATTTTTTTCTTTTCCTACTTATATATTTACGTTAATTAAAATATTTATCAGTCTGAATATTTATGATATACGGTAGCTTAGGTAGATATCACCTCATGTTATGTGACCGAGGCCCATAGGCTTCTGCATAAATACAAGTGCAATACAATTAGGTGGATAAGCATTACCTGCAAATAAAAATTAAATTCATTGCAATAAATCTTTTTTTATATAAGAGAAGGGTCAAACGAGCAGCGAGAACACCGAGATGTTCTACTGAACTACAGATGAGTTGCCGGCCTTTAAGAAGATATGCTCGCTTCTTCAAGGACCTTAAGTCGTAGCGGTTTGGTAATGCCACCGAGAAAATACTTATCAAATCAACGTGGATATTTACCACCTTCGGTAAATCTTATAGTGCAATTTATGATTATTCAATATAACCAAAAAATAGTTTTTTTTTCTCTATAGGTAAAGTAACGCAATAAAACGAAGACTTAAAAACGTGGCCGTTCGATTGATGTAGTCGAGGATATTTATTTCCTACCCATTAAGGTAAGGTCAAGAAATAACATCATACTAAAAAAATCGATTATTTCACTTTGATTATTTTGTATGAAAATCTTATTAACATCTAGTGCTAACATTTCTGTCACTATTACTATTATTTCTCTGAATAAAGTAGTACAACAGTATGATTCAGGCATTTCAACAAGATTTATGCGCGTAGTTCGTGCGAACTTTACTGAGGCGTTCTATATTTCCTTAAGAGATGGCGCTAGTTGTATTAGCAGGTGCATTAGTACTTACCGGCATCCACTCAAGTGCTTCTATTTTATTGTCGCTTTGTTAGTCGCAAGCTTTGTGAGCATTTAAGACTTTATCTATATTACCATATAATTTAGTTAAACACTGTTTAGTTAAATATGTGTTTTAACTCTGACCCCCGCTTGGACTTCAATGTGGATGTTTCACATTTTTCAATCTTAAATTTTAAATCATAGTTATAATTTGTCGACAATTCCCGCCATGCGCCAGTCACGGGAGTTCACGTATCTTTATCTAAAATTTACTTAAAACACTATTTATGTTTTTTGTGGTAAGGCCCTATTTGTATGGAAATACCAATAGAGACAGTGGAGTCGCACTTAAACTCTGTTTCTAAACATTTACTATAACAGTGTAAATGGCGTTAAAATCAATGTCTGGGAGTCTTAAAAATACAATTAAAAATAAATCGATATTTAAAAAGTTATACGGTGTGGTAAAAATGTTCTCCGATAGACTGTTCAGTTGACATGACATGGTATGGTTACTTGAGTACTATTAGTGTACCCGAGGCCAGCAAGCAGGTACTAGAAACATCATGTGTGATAATGTATGCAGTCGCAAACTTAATTTTAAAAACAAATGTGTATTTAATTCTTGATTTCATTTACTTATAATTTGAATAAAATTTGTCAAGATTGTCGAAGCAACCAGAAGCCGATCGTGCCAGGATACTGAAATTAAGTTTAATCGCAGTAAGTTAGGGGGTCAGTTAAAAAAGAGGCCCCCTTATCAGGTCCGCGCTAGCACGCATTACGCACTTACATAATGAAAGGGGGAAGCTAGGGCGTCGGAGGGGTGTGCAAGGGCCACGCGGGGGGCCGTCATCTGCGTACACCCTGTCCGGCCGCCCTCGATCGATACCTATACGTGTGGACTTTATGTAAAAAGCCTCCTGCTCACCCGGAGGACGCCGACCATAAGTGTCGAGAAACGAGTCGCCCCCAGGGAGGAAGGCACGAAATATCTTCAATTTTCGAGAGAAAATTTACCAATGCGGGGGCGAAAGCCCGCGGCGGAAGGGCTGCCTCGCTTGGCCCGCTCGCCTCTGTCCGAAAAATTCAGCCCTTAATTGAATTTTACAGATTTGCCTTCAGAACACACGCGGCCACCTAGCAATGTTGATTGCGCCCTATCGCAATTTTTTGTCAAACAATGTCGTACAAAGTCGACAATTTGTACCCTTCCAAAAATCGGATTATTATTAGACCAGTCGAACGAAATGAGTTTCATCAAAAAGGAATCGGAAAACGCATTAAAATTTGTTAGACTTACCGAAGATTCGACCGAACTTATATAAAAGAGTGAAAAACTTTATTACAAAACAATGTTTTTCGTTTCGTTAATTAAAGCAAAACAACGGGTTCCTTGTAGCGAAGCGTAATCTACTTCTCAAATATTTTCGATGAACATTGAATAAAAGCGGGGTTAAAGAAAAAGGGACAATAGTTACCGAGTGGCCCCTTCTTATTAGTGCAGTGCCCTTTAGGTCAGGACTCATTTGTCCCGTGACGTCATTTCATTCAATCCCACAACTGTGCGAAAGGATTTTTCATCTTCACAAACATATTCAAGCTATTACAAACATGAAAAATGTGTATTTATTTCGTGTAAAAGCGTTAATTATTCTGCTAAGTAACAGCATAGTAATCCCATAGACCAATTTTAAGAGTCAAACTGAAGTACTCTCGTATTATAAAAATGTTAGTAACAACATTGAATTCGGACAGTAAACAAAAACAAACCTTTTGAACAATTTACGAGTACAATAGAAATCAATAGATTCGCAAGCGGACTATAAAGATGTCATAAACTTGAAATAAGCGAAGGAATCCAGTTGGCCCCATATCGTTTCTGTAATCACTTCTCATCTTTTCTTCTATTAAAACAAATAAAATAATACTTACAAATATTTAATACAATATTTTAAGAATGAGATAATGACTAAAAAATAATTAGATATCAAATCAAATTTCTAAACGTACGCTTTGTTTAAACGCTATATGTTAAAAATTCCCCTAGGAACATTTAGTCACGTGTCCAAAACGGTGAAACAATATTACCTCTGTTTGCTAACCATAAACAACCATGGCACATAATATTTGTGTTCGCAGTTGAGATTGAAACTGATAAGTATGGGAGTAACGAAAACAACGCTTGCTTAGTGCAGACTGGCTTAATGACGTCAGTTAGACGTATTGGTCGGGCGCAGCCGACCGTTCCATTTCAGGCATGGTGCATGTGCATACACAACATAAGCTACTAATCGTGGGTTTCCATTGTCAAAATTGTGGAAAAAAAAATACTTTGGTATTGCTATCATTTTCTATTAAAATTAAGATTTTAATATTTGTGTGTTAGCTGTAGAATCCCACGGCGAAGATGAGTCCGATGAGATATATTTACAACTAGCTTTCGCCCGCGACTCCGTCCGCTTGGAATTAAAAAAACAAAAAAAAACAAAACCGACTTCCAAACAAAATACATTAAAAACAAAACATTCTCGAAAAAAAAAACACA
>LD688961.1:1303602-1380957 GCA_003118335.3 Papilio memnon
ACAGGACAGGGAGAGATTCGCTGAGCTGACGGCCAACCTCCAGTAATGGAGAGGCATTAGAAGAAGAAGAACTTTATCCACACCATATTTATTTTATTTTATATTATTAAATATTAATATTTAATGACATAAAATTTAAAATACCGATATATACGAGAGATAATATCGAAACTGATTTAAGCCAATCTCGTCGAAGAAATTGAGAGTGTTCCTATATTGAGCCAACACACGAGCCTTACAAAATGTATTCAGCGTCGCCGTTGGAAACCTATTTCGACTGCCCTACCTACCAATACGTAGGGCGGGCAGCTATAGCCCGTGCACATGTAAAATAGCTCTCTTCGACACTGCAGTATGCTCTACATTTTAAATTTGATAAATTTGATTTTATTAACTGTCTTCAGTATTTAAATTTGCTGATTACATCTACAATTAATCGTAAGTTAAGATAAGGTACCTAAGAAAATTCCAATGTAGAATTTTTTTTATAAAGTAAAATGCTTAGGTAAACTGATTTATCAAGTTTCCATAAAAATGTGCATGATAAAATTAGTTATCTATTTCTAGGTGAATATACAAATGGTGTATTTCCTTATAAAACGCATTAATCTTTTTTAAGTGATATTCCAGCACATATTGCAAGAATAAGCCTGCTTTGCTAGAAACAGCAAAGATTGCTTAATATTGCATATTAAGCAATTATTTATATTATATAAATAATTGCTTAATATGCAATATATAATATAAATAATTGCTTAATATGTCTATTACAATTCTGCAAGTTCTTAAGAGATTGAAATGACTAACACAGACAATAACATCCTAACTTATGAAATGAAACCACCTATGTTGACTTATCGTAGATGCTGTTAATCGGCTCTAAATTTTTTAGTAATTTTCGTAATCAGCCTCTACAACGGCTACTTTTTTCTATATTTCCAATACTTATTACATTACTCCAAAAACTATGTTAAATGGAAATATCTAATAGAATTCTCTAAAAACCTGTGGCAAGGATATAATTAGCGCTGAATTACTTATTACTATAATACTTTTATAAATCAGATAACGTAGTCGTTTATTAAAAATTAAACAAATAATTATTATTTAGAGTAGAGCATTTTGTCGTGCGCAGCGGTTACAAGCAGGGTACCGGGGGCTACTTCTCCGTTATATCTGCCCGTCCAAGATACATGCCTCGCATAGGCGCACTCGTGTTACCGGCAGCGTCCTGGCCAGCGGGGGCCGCGGGTGGAAGGCGAGGGCCGAGCGGGGCGCGGGAGACGCAGCCCCGCCGCCCCGCACTCCCCCCCAACCCTGGCCCCGCCACCCCGCAGCCACCCTGCCTCATCTAGTACGGTGACTACTCAGCTAGGGTTAATTCTAAACTACTTCAATACTATTTAAATATTTTAAAACATTTTTTTATACTGTTAACGATGAGTAAAATTAAGTTAAGGTGGTAATAATTAAAAGTTATGCTTCATAACTTTTGAACACAATAGGATATTGAATAAAAGCATTATCCCCACAAAATACTTTTAAAAGGAGTACCATACGTCGACTTTTTCTGACTATAAAAGTATCTAGCAAACCAATTTCATTCTGTAATTCACGTTTCAGATTGCAGTAATATCTAAGCTTTAGAGGTTAGTTATTATATTAAAGCTTAATAAACAATATTGACCGTTGCCCAAATAATTATTATATCCTGACGAACAACGTGGCTAAGAATAATATAATTTAGATTAGTGGACTATCTATCAATGATATCTAAACCAATCAGAAATTAATTGACATGGGTACTTACATATACACAATAAATCAATAATCCTATATGGAAAAAAATATTTATGAATAGAAAAAATAATATTCATTTTTAACTAATCCATTTTAAAGCCATGGAAGCCTACCCAAATTTACTAATTATTGTATGTATATAATATTAGACAAATTCTATAGCTAGGAATAAATTATGAGACCTTCAGTAGTGTTAGGCAAAATAATGGTTTTTTTAAATCATAATGTAAGAAGCGCGTCTTTGTCTGTTTGTTGACAGCCCTGGATGTCCAGCCTGCAGCCCTGATTCTGTAGAACAGAGAACGGCGGCGTGCGTGCCTGGTTCGTTGTAAACAGCCTACCCGCGTACGTATGTAGGGCGGATGGACGTCCCTAAGTCCCCCCAGAGAAAGGGGTGCCCCCGCTTCTTCCTTGTTCCTCCTTGTGCAAATTCCCCTGGCGATGGAAATGTGCTCCGCCACATTTTATACAATTTCTAGTCCGTGCGTTCCAAACTTTACTCGTGTCCACATTCAGCCTTATTAAATTACTTAATTCTCACGTAGTCGTGTCGGCCTCGGCGAAGCTAAAGATTAAGGCGCCCTATGAATGGTTTGCTTAAGTTATTAAGGTTGTTTGTTGTGAACAATTTTCCCGGCCGTTGACTTCGCGTTTCATTCACTCCGCGCTAACTCGTCTATTCTTATGAGCTAGGGACCATCATTAGTAAGACACGCATAATAGTATACAACATCTTATTACTCAGAATTTTCGTTTTTGCTATAATATTTTTAGTTTATGGAATAAATTTCATTTATGTATATAAATGAATACCTAAAGTTAGATACAGTTATAGTGTATGTCGTTAGAGGTTATGATTTAAAAGTAGAGACAACATACCTTTCAATTTTTTGTTTCTCAATAAACTTGTTTAAGAGAGTTATTTTCCTTTGACTTTTACAAGAAATTATAAAATGCAAAAATTATTATTGATAAATAGAATTAAATTAGATAAATAATTAATAAAGTTTCCCTGGTCACGTATATTTTTATTATAGTTTTGATCAATAAAAACATGTTCGAGCTAAAGGGACGTTACAAATTTAAATGTTAGCACAATGTTTCTAACTCCGTTTTATGTCACCGGCCCTGCTATTGCAATTTAAGCCTTTTTGCTCTAGTCTTTAAGTTTATTATCTATTTACGAGACATGTTGCGAATACTTCTCGTAAATATCTTCAAGCCACTGGCGACCTACCCTGTATTACATGAGATATATCTATTAAAAAAATTGTCATTTAGTAAATAAAAGATAAATACTTACATTTACACCTAAAACTCATAGGAGTGGACAAAGATTCGGTTTAGCATGGTCCAGGCAGACCTTAAGCGTTTTTACAACCCATTAACAATATGTGCGTGCCTTTTATTGGTTGAACGGTTTTGATAGAATTAATTAAGAATGTGTAACTACGCAATTTTTATTGGAAATTTGAGATAGTTCTTTCTTTTTATATCTCTGTAAAGCAGCTCAAGACGTTTGATAGAGTTAAAAAATTGTACATTTAATCTGTCATGGCGAATATTTAAAAATGAAATCAGTTTGGATTAGTTGGGATACGCAAAAGTGCGAATGTAATTGACAAAATTATAAGGAAATATTACCAAGATTAATTAAGACATCTGACAGCGTCTTACTGCTTATCTCGAGTTTCATTAAAATCCCAAACACTTATTTTGGTTCTCACCTATTCCTGATTTAAGGCGGGTTTGGTTGACTCTTTGTCATAAAAATATTTTGTGGTTTAGCGTCATGTCACCAATGTTGTTTTTATGCAATAGATGGCGTTAGTAGTTAAAATAAGTGTAGATGATAGCATGTGTAACTCTGTTGTCTATGTCAAGGAAACCTTACATCGAGTGTTAAGACTTAATTGATTAAAATTATTTGCAATCACAACTCCATACATATAATATTTTACAAGTTCAGTAGGATTCGAAGTGTTTCATGTCGCTACATGTCCAGCAAATAAGCTATTTCACTGCTAAGTATATGAAATAGAAACAAAACTTTTTCTACTTAAGATATATTACTAATATAAAACTTTTGTAGGTAAGTATTTACCATGAAAAAATTTCGTGCCCATTTATTGTTTTATTCGCGGATAGTAAAGTCTGTAATGAATACTTCTAAAAGCATTTTATTAGGCATTCTAACTGTATACTAAATTGAATTTCTTGGAAATATTTAATTTACCCTATTCGGATATCTTCCGAAACGATTCGGCTTAACAATAGCTAAATTCAGTTAGCACTATCAGAGGTCATAGCGGTCGTTGTTGGAATACTTGTCATGTACAGAATTGCTGGGCTTTTAATTAAAGCTCAAGTAATTTAGAGGGCCAGGGGGTATCTAACGGTGGCTCGACGCGTGGCGATGTATAAGGCATAGTACGCTGCATACTCATTTGGAAATGGTTAAACAGAGGTAGCTAGGGTGGGAAGGGAGGCGCTGGGCGATGGTTAGTTCTCTGCTACATATAAATTAATAACGTACCCGCTCTGTACCTCTCAGTAGATATAGAACGCATGTCTGTAAACTCTGTGCCGGGTATACGGGATGTTCTCGTTTTAAAATTACGAATATAGTTATCTTGAGAATTTTCGTGTTTTGAAAAAAATTACAAGAATTAATGAAGTGCGTCATTGATTTTATAACGAGGCCTAAATTAATGAGTCGATGATAGAAAACAGAAATATATTGTTCAATAGAAAAACTGGCGGTTGACTTAAGTTTAATGATAAAGGAAGAATAGCCTATTCCTCGCCTCATTGAAAATAGTGTATAATCTATAAAATATAAACATTATAAGTAATACATACGATTCAATCAAATTGTATTTTACAAATCACTTCGTACGAAAAATAATGCCAATTTCGTCAAATTAGCAAATTCTAAATCAAGTATGTGATGCATTAAAAAATAAACAATGCTTCTTTATTCGGTGAAGTGAAAGCCAAAAAATCTTAAATATTATTTATTTCAATCAATCGGTATCTCCAATACAGATTCAATATTTTGTTAGTACATATTATTGTGTTAACTTTATATAGAAACCATAAAAGTTATGATCTAGTCTAGGTCTAGGAGCGGGAAGGGTGGGGTGAGGAATCTACCCATATATTAATATTGGTTTTCTTCGAAGTTGTTCATATATTTATTTTACATTATCGATTCTTTAGCCTTTTCCCCTGACAGCCTCCCCTGCTCCCCTCTGGAGATGTCATTAATTATTTTAAACACTTATTGATAATGATAGTGTTTAAGATTCCGCTGGGATTCTCCTATCGACATAGTTGTAGAATACAGGCATCCCTTACATTCCCTTAGGTAAATCAAGATAAAATGTTGAAATACAAATGCAACGGCAGTAGAACTTTAGAGTAGAAGAATAGTAGAAAATAGTGGATCGTTGTGTAAAAAAAATAATAATTACGTAACGAAACATCAGTCTGTATAACTAAGATGTGAGATGTAAAATTTGAACGGAGCACAAGGCACACCTATTATGAAATTTGTTCACACATGCACGCTGATTACACACACACGCAAACCAAGGTACTCGGACTTAGGCCGCTATTGGGGGTGGGTACGATCCGAATACTTGCGACGCTCGGCCGGCTTAAATTCCCGTATTAATAATATGTATCCTCTGAGCTGGATTTCAGTACGCTTATGCACAACGTAATTATGTTCCCGTTACAATAACGTTTTTAATCGAAAAACTTGACTAGTTATAAAACGATGCGTTGCATGTTCCTTTGTTTTAAAAAGGTTAAAATGGATTTCCATTTGTTCTAAAAAGGAATGGACTACTTAATTGGAAAGCCTTATCACATTTTTTTTAATAAACAGCATTATTTTTTATGTATTTATTTAATAGTAAAGAATTGACTAATTAAGTTAAAATATTAATTAATTTACTAATGAATTTACCAATCAAATGGAAAATAAAATATCGAATGAGTTTTTCTTAAGCCTTTATCCTAAAGCTATTTATATAATATGCCCTCTAAACAGCCTAGAAGCCTTTTCGACAGCCAAAATGCTTTGCAAATATGTAAGTAGCCTATAAATAGATATGAAGGTTGATAGGTTGAAACGTCCCATCTCATTAGGCAAATAAATTATTAGTAGTTCAAAAATCCGTTCTATACCAAAATACACGCATTGACCAAAATATAGATAAATATATTGACTTTGATTGATATTGCATTTTATGACGTTGCGATAAAGTTTATTTTGTAACGACAACCCATATGTACACCACAAAGAGAAAATTTCACATTAAAATCTTGGATGTTTAAAACGCTACCGCGATTTTTGCACTCGCGTCTAAATTAACAAATTTACGTTAATAATTAATCGACGCAAAAAGGATTGTCAGCCGCGCTTGGACAGTGTACCAGTCCCTGTTTCAATGCTTAAATTGAAAAGGGTAGATCGCTGTTTAAAAATTTAACGAATGACTAAACTGTCTATAATATGTCTTCGAACGTTGTTCAACGACAACGATATATCTAGTATAATATGGTACCTACATAAGTACTCTTCATACTGACCATGAAATTCCACTATTACACATGTGGTCTCTGTTTCTTCAATGAGAATTGGGAGATGGCTAATTTTTTAAGTACTTCGGCAATAGATACCCATAGTAATTGTTACGTAAATCACTAATTATTTTTAGTTGAAACATTCTTTTTAACTACAATCATGGTGTGAATTTAATTGTAATTAAAAATAGACAAATAATTTGCTTATATAACATTGGGTGTTTTTTTTATAAGAAGGAAGGTAAAGGAGCGGAAACACCAAGATGGTCATTTACGCCTGGGGACATCTTCAATACTAGAGGAACTGCAGATGTATTACCGACCTTTGAGTAAGATGTACGCTCGTTTCAATTTTATCGGCTATATTATGGTGGTAATGGCAGCAGTTAAGGTAAATGTAATTAAAATTATATTTATCATAAGTCTGTACTCTGGCAACATATGTACAGGAACTTATTATCTCTTTTTTTAATCGAAGAGAAGAAAAGGGATGAAATTATGTAACCTAATTTTTCTTCAGTTCCGGCAGTGGAAACTCATAGCTGTGGGTACTGGGTTCTGTCTAATCTGGAACACTATAAATATTTTATTTAACTTTCTTTCCTACCTAATCTAATTATAGATTAGTATTACTATGATCCACTTACGACTAATTAAGAGTAAACTTCATCCACCAACGAGGAATCAAAGAAATTAGAAATCAAAAAGAAATTACCTACTAATATTTTTACCTATAACAAAATTTTATTACACCTACGATTTTGTAAAAAAATATAAAAATATTACTATAGGCAAAATTCGTAGTTCAAACGAGAAAATGAAAACTAGACCTTTAACATTGGGGATTAAGATACATTTTGTATAGCAACTTTAGAGGTTATTCTAATGTTTGTTTTGTGTTGAAAGACTTTTAAAGTACACATCTTGTCAAAGAAATCGCATAACGGAGGTAATTTAAATATTTTAACTTAGGGATATTTAAGTTCCTACAATATTTCTCATTATAAGGTCATTTTCGTGTGTGTTTTTCGTCTGATAAGGCTTGAATAAAACAACAGAGTTAACAAAATATTTATGTTTAGTAAATTTAAACTATTGAATACATCTGTCTAATTTGATAAAATCAGCGCGTTACTGCTTCCAAGGCAGGTTTGCTTTGCGGAGCCTGTTCGAATCCATTACAGCTCTAAATTATGCGTAAAACGTCCATTTGACGCTCACCCCTCTTCCCTCTTATCGCTTGGACAGAAACGGACGGGGAGCCTCGGGCGGGGGTGCCGGACTAGGGCAAATTTTGGGGGTTTACAACCCCCCCAAGTGAGGGTGGTCCGAAGTCCACCTCACCCTTTAGCTACCCTGAAGTTCCATCTCTCACACCTATAAATTCGGCACACACATTTCACCCCATCGGGCGGGGTGGCAGAGACGCACCAATCCTTTCGCAGAGGCTCTGTCACATTTGCTAGGCCGCCAGTGACCTCAACTACAAATTAATATTCAGAAATGTTGCCATTCCGATCGTTAATCATTACCGGCTCTGCTCTTGATGTCTACACATTCGGTAGACAAACTCTTAGCATTCACTCAAAACTTTGGGTTCCATGACGATCAATAAGAAAGCAATAAAACAAGCAAATAAATTAAAACCCTAAAAAACAAGATTCGAGAAGTTCCAATAGAAACTGAAAAACGTTTTAAAATAATGTTAATTATAATGAAATGCATAAGACATTTGACTATTGCGTTCCATAATTGACCTTATTACAATTTTAAGTCCATAAATAAATTTAGATATGGTTAGGAATCAGATAAGCACTATGAAATATCATTCACAGCAATTTAACGTTCATAGTTTATATTCAATAGCACGCAAACTTCGCGATGGCACGTAATTAAGTTATAATTTTTGTAACAACTTTATCGTGCTACTAAATCTTATATTTTTACGTTTTAACAACGAAAACGAAATTATGCAATCTTGAGGAATAAAAGAAAAAAAATCCTTTAGTAAAACAAGAAGCAACCACCAAACTAAGCTTTAAATTTCTCTATTCCCTAGCTTGTTACATAATACGTAATAGCACTAATTTCTTTTATATAATAAAATTTATTTAAAGTCTACAAATTCCATCACTAAGATTTGTAGAGGAACTTAAGAACTACTAACAATAACTTGTTAAAAAAATCACTTGATTATAATACCTTATTGACGTCAGAATGAAAGTAGATGGCGCTGTATGCTATTTCGAGAAGATAGACAAACGACGTCACAATGTTTGCCATAACCTTTGTAGCCCGAGCTCGTCTACATTTGTACGATTTACAAAGTTAAAAGGTATTTAAAAAAAATATATTTACTCTCAGACCGACAGGTAATAAACTACGTAAGTGAGCCCCAACCTTCTGCAACCTTAAATGTTACCGATGTTGAAGACTGAGGTTTCATCTTGTCTTTTCGCAAAAAAATGCGTATAATAAAAATTACTTTGAATTTTAATATCTTCCGTATGAGACATAAATATTGGATATCCGATTTATCTAAGTTGAAAGCTGAAAATCATTAAAAATCATTTGTTTATTAAAATTAATAACAACCAAATTTTTTTCTAGTAATACAGTAAAACTCATGTGCTTCTTCATTTATGACATTTTATAAAAGAAATAGCCAAGTGGGTGGTCCTGCTTAAATGAGTAATGTCGCGATTCATTTCTGAGTATCACGTACGTTTTTTTATATGTGTCAGTAAAACGTGGGATTCATTAAATTGCATCATTAAATTTATTAGCAGTTTACCAATACATTGCAGGTGTATACATTTTGTAATCGAAACTAACTGCACAGGAGATTGATTACAAAATTTTTTGTGATCCAAATTGGAGATTAAATGTTTTCTGAACAAAATAGATTGTGCGGACCGTCGCTCTAAATCATTGGGTATGTGAAAAGTTTACGCTTAATTTTTTCTACTTTCAGCCTAAGATTCTCAAATTATACGAAAGTGGTACCAAAATGTGTGTAACAACAACTTTGGTTGAGTGACATGACGTTAGTTAGTTTTGATAATAAAAAACTATCCAAAACAGCTTATGAGACTATAGATATAACGATCATCGCTTACCTAATAAAGATTTCACAAAAACACAATTTTGTTATCTTAATTTTCATTAGTAAAATAAGTTGTGTTCTGTACATTCCGTATTAATTATCAATCCAATTATATTTCTATTTAAGTTGTAGACAAAGACTATCTACTCTTATAAATTGATATCTGTAAAAGTTTGAGGAGCAGTTGTTAACAATAAGGGTGGCGCCAGAGGGTCGCCAGATTTGTTCGCAGGTATCCCATTGCTTTTCGACAAAGGTAACAATGTCATTTAATTCAAAAACTAAAATAAATTATACAATTAAAAATCTAATATTAGACACATTTTAACTAAAAAAAGTTTAAACATGTTGAATGCTAACTACGGACACTACGGACTATTGTTAGACTTGTTAGATATTTATCTGGTTGAAAATTTCGATCGATCAGCTAATCTAAATGTTTTGCAAAGCAAGGTAACATTTTTTCCACCAGAGACGTTTTCATCTAAGGCTTTAACTGATTTAGTTAACAAATATTTACTATTATAGTGTTTTCTCCTAGTGTCGTCGTTATTTCTTGTGTCTACTAAATGTATTTGATTTTTGTTGTTCTGCTTATTAAAGTCTTCTGTATTAGTATTAGAACTATAGTTACATATTAGGTCGACTCTTATGACTTGAACAGTTTCAGGATTGTCAGTTTTTGATATTGTGATGCTTTTTCTTTTTCCATGGTTATGAAACGCAATTTTTGCATTATCTTCCTTAACGTTACTGATAACTTTCTCTGACTTTGGACACGTTTTATCTTGTTTGATATCTTCGAAGATCTTGAAATCAACTTGTACTGATTTATTTCGTTTAAGTGTTTTGTCGAAATTGTCATTTGATACTCTAGACTCGGCTGAAGATGACCTTGAGCGGACATTATTGCTAAAGTATTTAGAATAATCGTGGTAATAACATGTGAGTTCAGACGTCCCGTCAGCGTCATAGTGACCCACATTTCTATCAACAACTTGCTTTACAAACATTCTATGTTGATGACCACTATTCAATGTTTTATATTTAAAACTTGTACTTTGTCTCTTACTCTGCTGCGATTCACCTTTGAATTGTAAAGTTTGTACTGTTAGAAACATATCGCTTACATCATGATGATTTCTGTTGGGCACAATTCGGTGGATGTTGCTCTTCTCGTATTCAGAACAGTGATATCTGTTAATATGAAAATCATTAATACATTTATCGCTTCTAACTCGGATGCGAGTGGGGCGTGGCTATACTCGGGGTGCCGTCCACTCGTATCCGAGCGAATGTCTTGTAAATTTTGTATGTGTCAGTAAAGTGCGTTATTTTACAATTACTTTCCATCCATTATTTAAGCAATAAACGTGTTAAAATGTTAACTGTATATCATAAATGAGAGAATAATATGTTTACTTAAGTTTTAAAATTGATTATTAAAGTTAAAATTTATTACCTTTGTGCCTCATATGTCCATCTATCATTTTCTTCAAATTGTGGATCCACTAAACGTTTTTGGCAATACCTCCTAGGTTTATCGTGTCGCGGTTCAGATTTGGGTCTAGATCGACTTCTTTCTTGCAAATGCAGCTTGGCGCAATTCATTATTATTATTATATCTGAAAAAGGAAGTTATTAACACCAAATTTAACAAACATTTATGATTTGACATACTTATCTGGTACATTGTATTATCGTAGCTTTTGAATTTTAAATATGACATGTAGACTTATTAAGACTAATCTCCTAACTATAAAATTAATAAAATTGTATATACGCTTACTCGAACTTGTTAAAAAACCTACAACTACATTATGCCTTGGTAACTTTGCCTCGGTTACTTGGTATGCTTTGGTGGTTTTTGAACTATTAAAGATTATTAATTCTTTTTATCTAATTGTAAGTACTAGCAATGATATATATTTTTTAAATCTTTATTAAAAAAAACATCCGGCATAATTAGCAATTACTCGTTGCCATTTCGGTAACGCTCTGTTGTTCCTGCCAATGCACTATTGTTTGAAATCTTTTCATCCTGAAAGCAATTAAGTCAAAAGAAGATTCTATATATCTCGCCCTTTCGTACAACACTAAATGTTCACGGATTAGAGCGAGAGGGTCTAAGAGTTTTTTTTAAACTATTGATAGAGGCACTACAATGCCGGCAGGATGGTGTATTTGATCTAACAACGTAGCGGTCCACATGTTCTTGGGAATCGCTTCACCAACGATGCAAAAAATGTTTTTCTATTCGTTTGCATCGGCACGAACGGACTTGATACTTGTGAGTTTTTAAATGAATGAAATATCATGACTCAATAAACTTAAATATTAGCGAAATATGTCAATATGAAATTATGTATAAATAATTATAATGCTTTTTCGTTTATATAAGGCTGTTGGAAGGCATTTTTTTTTTTTCATGTATATACATGATTTCCGAAAAGCACAGAATATACACATATGTATACTCCCACAGCTGTCAAATGAAGATATACATATATTTTATTTTTAAGGTAATTGAAAGAATATACAAATCTATCGTCAACATAGTATGCCATTTTATTTCAATAATTTCTGATTTGCAGTAAGGAAACATTTTTGTCATCTAATTACTATTTTGACGAAAACATTTTATGTTCGATATAATTACTATAAATACAGACTGCGTTTTCTTACCGCCCCTGTCTAAACTTTTAGTCGATTCAAATGTCAACCTGTCACGCTATTGCGTACATTTATTCAATTTCCAACTGTTTTATGTCTACCAGTTAGATAATCTGAAAAGTAGACTATAATTAAAAAATAATGAACATTTTAATAAATAACAAAAGTCTTGAACTTATAATGTCTTATCTTGCAAATAAAATAATAACAACCATAAATCTCAAAAAATGTAAAAGATTAAAAATATATCAAATACATTTAATCCTAGTAGGAAATTCTCGCACACATCTGAACAATAATAGGCACAGCTGTTATATGAATAGAAAGACACACACACTTGTACACTGTCCTGGTGCATCCACTGCACACTGACATCTTTCCTCACAAAAAAACGCATTATTATTATCCTGGAACGAGGACTTCGATCCTGTTCAAAGCAATTTCAACCGTATTTAAAAACACCAAAAGACATTCCAGTTAAAAGTGGGCTAACTGTAGAATATTATATTCACCGACTCTTTTCTAAAAAGGAATTTCTAACTTAGATCATAATGCTAACGTAAGAAGAGATATTATCGTTTAAAGGTGTTATGAATGGAATTCGAGTTTTATATTGTTGAAAAAGTATCTCTCGCAAGGCGCCAAATGCGCCTTGCACTACGCCTACGAGTTCGAGTGAATTTTGATAACTTCTATAGACGTGACTTTGAACATTCACAAGTCATTACTGCGCACACAACATACGCACGTGGTCATTTACATTATCAACACTAGGATATACCGCAATAAAATAAAACGAAATGAATTACGAAATATTAATAAGTTTTATAATACTTTTAGGCAAATAACTTGCCAAAGCTTACCTCGGATTGTTTTAATCGCGTTATTCGCCAAATGAATTTTTGTTAGTCTGCTTTGAAAGAGTCCTTAAAACAATGGTTTTGTCAATTCTATAGGTGTTTTTGTTAACGACTGTCCCTTTAAAATAAAAGAAAATAAGACAAAGAAGCTTTTTACGATTTTAATAACGATTATGTGAGAAAAACTTTTTGGTAAGAAGTTTCTAATTTAGTTAACAAAAATGTGTATAAACTTAGAATTTGTCTGAAAGTAATTTAAATTAAATTTTCTATTAATACTGCTAATTTCTTTAAAATAATTTCTAAAACACTAACAACCTGTAACTGTAATATAAAAAAACTTGCTCTGAATATAAACCCGTCAAACCAGTTGACCATGACCATACAACCTGACACTGGGTCAATTTTAACAAAAGAGGGTCATTATTCAAGATCTATTACCCTACCGCATCATAATCTATTACATTTGAGTATTACCATTACAATAGAGTGACCCTTTGTGACTTCTAGTTTTCTTACATACACCCCCATTTTCGATCGCAGTTTTAAAAGAGAAATAATAAAGTAGATGGTAACATTTAAATCAGGTTTTCTAGACTTCATAACACATTGGATCCTTCATAAGACCCTAATCAAAGCAGTGGAACGAAATTATAACCTTGAGATATTATGTTTGGTTTAAATTAATTACAAATAGTTTATAATCCGAAAAACATTCCCATGGAGTTTAGTGTACTTTTATCAAATTGACAGCATTCTTTTTGACATCGCATGAAAGTCGGTTATCGATTTTTTTTTTCATTACACAACCCCTGTGCACCGACTGCATTCAAGACCCCTTTGCTCTAAAATCTATCACAGACCAGACAAAGCCATGTGCGCGAATATGTAGCAAGTAAATAAAGGGATGATATATTATGAAAGCTGATGTGATTAAAAAAAACCATTTCCCTTTGCGATGTCAAGGTGCGTTCTTCTTAGTGTTGGGCTAGTAAAGATATTTGTCGATAGTGTATTCTGTTATTTTGGCGTAAGTTATTTACCTGGTGCTTAATATTTAGTTAGAAATAGATTAATTGAAATGAGTTCAATAATTAGGTGAGGAAATATTTTAATAGTAATCATAAAACTTATATATAAACTAGATGTCAAAAAATTATTGTACCACTATTTGACACCTTAATTTTTTTTCCAAATGTGATTTATTTAATCCTAATTGATAATTTTAATACGAAATGGAATACTAGGTTTAAAATTAAAGTATATATTGTTGTTTAAAATGTTAGAAAATTTAAAATATACATAGTCGATAACCATAAATGGTTGCACATCCCTTAGAACTCTCAGGTGAACGTAATCATTGTGGGAACCATTACGTCTATCTCTTTCCAAAACTATATCCATCCCTATCGGAATTTGTTCACTAGACAGCCTATACTTGAATGTTATAAATGGTTCAAAGGAAACGTTTCATCGTTAATGTATTTGTTTGAAATGATAGCAATTTTGAAATCACAAGAATTATGGTAATAGTTTTGGCATCATCATGTTTTTAAAAAACATGTTTTCAATTACCGTGTTTTAGTTTATTTTACAGTTGTCTGGAAATTCTTTTATTTTAAATCTAGCTTTCGTCCGCGACTCGTGCGCGTGGAATAAAAAAAAACAAAAGTAAGTAGCCTATGTGTTCTTCCTATCTATCCTCTACATCTATTCCAAATTTCATTGAGATCCCTTGAGCCGTTTAGACTACAAACTCTAACAAACATCCATCCATCCATCTAAACTTTTGAATTTATAATATTAGTAAGAAAGAAGATAATTAGATTCCAAAATATACCTTTCCGTTGGTTATGTTAATTTAGTTATAAATAATAACCACTGAGTTTGGATATATAAGAGAGCTACATTTGATTCCAAAGTAATTAGTGTATTTTACTAACAGAGCCTCGGTGGCTCAGGCGTTGGAACACTTGACTTGTAATCCACAGTGCCTGGGTTCGAATCTCGCCATGTAATAATGTGATTTTCGATTTTTCAAATTTCATATGTACATAATTTACCCGAGGTTCTTACAGTGAAGGAAAACATCGTGATGCGACCTGCGCATATCGGCGAAGACCCGCACTGGGCCAGCGTGATAGAACAGACAAACAGACCATTAATTAACACTAAACCAAAACGATAGACTTACAAAGTATTATATCTAAATACTAGGAATTATACGGAGGCGGTAAACTAGCTGGACGGCGGAAACTAGACTTTAACTATATTATGTTTGGAGCTATTTTGGATTAAAAATTTACAATTTGTTATTAAATAAAATAAATCTTGACGCTAAGTGCGTATTCTTATTATTTGATTTTTAGCGGATTAGTTTGAGTTTCCAACATACCTCTCAACCGCTATCACATAATATCACGGCTTATAGCCTGTCCACTGTAATACGGTCCGTTTTTATCACGAACTAATGTGTGGAAGCATAATGAACTTGTTGACTACAGATCATTTGATAACCACAGTATACATTCGCAAGAGTGATTATAAACATTGTAACATTATTCAAAGGTGATGTTGCCATTGATTTATTTATAGAAGTGGTATTGCGTGTAGAAACTTCATGAAATTCGCGATTTGCGGGAACGTTCACTTTCTATCGCGGGCCTTACTGCACTGTTGCCTATAATATTGACTTTACTGTGTAATAATTACCGTCTTGCTACTAATTTCAATTTTGTACTAACCTATTTTACTGCTTTTAATGAGTCTGACGTTATTGTAGAAATTTAAGTTTCTACATCTTCAAACATTTCCTAAAGCATCTACAATCTATATTTTGTTATTGTTAGATTGCAAAGGTAATATTATATTATTTATTTATTACTTTGCGTTAAAATGATTTCAATCGATCTTGATGATATTCAAGAAAACGTTGTGATCTTTTTTGTTTTATTGAAGTATGAGTTGTAAGTTTTTAAAGTAAATTAGACGGGACGCGGGATTTAAAGACAATATGTATTTTTAATGATAACGTGACAAACTGGCGGTGGTTCATGAGCATTTAAAACATTAGAGGAACTGCAAAAACATATTTCACTACCAGATGTTAAGACTTTTTCAAAGTTTTTTAACATAGGCAATAAAAACTACAACAAATTTATCTAAACTACAAACGATTTCTTTCAAAATTACACTAAAGTACTGCAGTGCGTGTAGTAAAATTAACTATAGCTGCTGACAATAAGCCTTACAATGATCGGCTCTTTTGTCGGTATTCTTTTGTTAAAATCAAAGGTACCGCTCGATACGCATGTTTACCTTCAGGACGTTAAAAATCGATTTTAATGTAAAAATTAACACTTGCAAATTATTCTATTAATGGTGTATTTATATCGTATGAAGTTTATATAGCGTTGTCTTCACGAACTTAGGCTTCAAATCTGCGATTTCTAAAGAAAGCCATCATTATGTTTTTCAATACAAATTTTACTATATTGATTATACTAGCAGTTCCCGTGCGGCTTCATCCGCGTGATATTATAAAAACTTTATTTCATTGTTTACCTACATTTGCCAAATTATCAATTGCAAATGTCAAAATGACATGACATGATGACAAATCATGGCAATCTTGCTTCCTTGATGTTGGCAGCAACTTATGATCTCTTTCCCACATTAGGGTTTTTATCCAAAATATTTACCCCCTAAGTTTAATGGCGTGAAAATATATAGCCTAAAGCGTGACGTAAGTGTTGGGCTATTTATTAAAAAAAATATTCAAAAATATGCTGTAATTGCTGACATCTTAGGCAACAAAGAAGTGTGTGTTTACACTTTATTATATTAGTATAGATTATTAAAGTATTTATGGTTGAATAATATATAAAACAATTACAAAAGTTACCTTCAAAAGTGCTAAAGCTGACAAGGATCATCCGACAATACTACTTTGATGTATGAATGTCGTAGATCCGTGAGAAGTGTTGCCGAAAGATGTCATACGAGGAATGGGAAACCGTAGATTTGGTCATAAACGCACGTCGTGATAATTTATTTAATACTGCTAATAGTATTGTGGAACTCTATCGCCAATATTTACCGATAGGCTATGTACAATCTCTCACTTAAGTATTAGTATCTGAGCTTGCTTTTTTATAATTTAGGTTCAACAAGGGATTAGGAATCGAATCAAAAATTAGTTATTCTT
Organism: Papilio memnon; assembly: GCA_003118335.3. Lineage (NCBI taxonomy): Eukaryota > Metazoa > Arthropoda > Insecta > Lepidoptera > Papilionidae > Papilio > Papilio memnon. The sequence continues at coordinate 1,320,845 of LD688961.1, forward strand.
TGTATCCAAAATGAACGTTTTTATTAATCTACATATTCAAAATAAATTATTTCACATGGGAATGGGAATAGCAACTTGATCTATGTGATCGAGTTACATTTTATTGTACTATTTACTTTATCTCAAAGATACCTGGAAACTGTAACCGTAAATGACATTTACACATATTAATCATACTATAGTGTTATAAATGCGAAAGTTGAGATGGATGGATGGATTTTTGTTAGAGTTTATAGCCTAAACAGCTGAACGAATTTCGATGAAATTTAGTACAGATGTAGAGGATAGTCTGGAAGAACACATAGATTACTCACTTTTGTTTTTTTTAATTCCAAACGGACGGAGTCGCGGGCGTAAGCTAGTTCACTATAATTTACTTAACTACATAATAATATGATACTAAATGATGAATACTCCTAAAATTGAGGAGGTTATTTTTAAAGTGGGGAGAATAGATTTAGATAAATGTTGTCGCACGAAAATAAAGTTTGCATTGTGGTAATAATAGAAGAAAGAGACTCACCGTGGCGCTAGCACCGGCGCTGTCCGCCACCCGACTACGCCGAGCTTTTGTATCGTATACCTATCATAGTTCATAGTATAAAGCCGCGTTCATAATTGGGTCAACGATCCCTTTCAGTTGGATGTACTTTATAAAATTTCATAAATATTTTACAGTTTAAATAGTACTTTGTCCAGGGATATTTAGATGATGGCACAGGATCTTATTATAATGTAAAAACATGTCCTATCCCAACATTAATCTCTTTAAATTATTGTTCGTATGCGGATTAATATACTATACTATCACTATTATACGAGTACACCTGTTATTGGTACTATCGCTCATGAATTCTAAAATCCTACTAATATTATAAATGCTAAAATTTAGATGAATGGATGGATGGATGAATCGATGTTTGTAAAGGTTTTTAACCTAAACTGCAGAACATATCTCGATGAAATTTGGCACAGATGTAGACCATAGTCTGGACGAACACATAGTCTACTTTTTTGTTTAATTCGTCGCTGGCGAAGTTTCGAACGAAAGTTAGTCATTCAATAAAACATCACCGCATTTCTTTTATAAATATTTAATGTGTGAATAGAATTTGTCAAACGCACCTCTATTCGAGTTTCCACTTTTGTACCTACATAAGTTTTTATGTCCTAGACTCATGCTATCATAACAGTACTTGATCACATTTTATACGATATGAAATCTATTTGCGGACATCTATAAAATGTAATATATATTACTAATCTTACTTCTTACTAATCTTACTAATATTACAAATGCGAAAGTTTAGATGGATGAATGGATAGATGGATGGATGTTTGTTAGAGCTTGTAGCCTAAATGGCTGAATGGATTTCAATGAAATTTGGCACAGATGTAGAGGATACTCTGGAAGCACACATAGGCTACACTTTTGTTTTTTTTTAATTCCACGCGGACGGAGTCGCGGGCGAAAACTAGTTTATCTATAAAATATAATCACAACATTATTTTAATACTTGAATCGCTGGATAGCTTTATACCCCCTTTTAAATCCGCATGTTGAAACAGTTAAAGTTACCTAAAGAAGAACTCAATAAAGCTATGTTCAATTAAAAGATGAAACAAAAATTATTTAATTGTGAAGTATATTCGACCAATACGCGATCATCTCTTAATAAATATTTACTTATTATTCTTAGAAACAAAAGGGACGAATCTCCAGTTTAATTTCATTTAAAATTGTGGGACGCGTTAATTTATCTATTGGTAAATGAAATCTTTTCTTAGTTCAGTTCAGGCACAAACAGAAGTTATCTACATACTATTCTAAGGGTACCTATACTCAAATGTCGTTCTTAATATTTACGTATCAATAAGATTAGCGGTTTCTTTTTCTAGAACGACAATTTCGAAGTAATGTTCATCTTACTAATATTACAAATGCGAAAGTTTAGATGGATGTTTGTTAGAGTTTGTAGCCTAAACGGCTGAACGAATCTCGATGAATTTTGGTTTAGATGTAGAGGATAGTCTGGAAGAACACATAGGCTACTCACTTATGTTTTTTTTAATTCCACGCGAACGGAGTCACGGGCGAAAGCTAGTTTTATTATAAATTATTTAGAGATATTGGCACATTTGTACTCAAAATTATTTTTCTATTAAATAAGTACTAAAATAGAAAAAACTTTAGTTTGTTTAAAGCCGATCGTAAACACGAATTGCACGTAAAAAAACAAGCTATGCGACCACCCATAATGCTGTCTCCATTATTCACTGTCTCTTTCGCTCTTATTAATTCTTCGATCTACTTGTCACGTTTTGTCATTTGAAGTATAAAATATTTTTCGATCTTTATTATTGCCATTTCGGGGTGGTCCAGTGGAAATTTGCATTAGTTTACTGTTCAAACAGATTATTCATTGCAGTAACAAATCACGTCAAGCGTATATCATTTTTAATTTTATCCAAATACAATTTACTTACAAAAAGTTGATAAACTATTTTGCTTCCAATACATATATAATGTATTGGCAGTATTTTTCCTTCACACTAGAATAAATATTTATGTCCTATATCCTATTTACTTATTTGCAAATCTCTACAAACTAAATAGTAAAACGATATCTAATAAAAGAGAATTTAAGAGTACTTATTTACCTACCTTAGGGTAGTCTCAAAGCCCCTTAGTGTAGACTTATAGTGAGCTGATGATGATGATTTACCAGTTGAATCCACTATCGGTCTATTAACACGATAAAAGTCAATCAATATATCGTGTTAATTTTTGAACAATAACTAAGACATTGCGTGACTTTTGAAAGGCGTAGTAATCGGATGAAACATTGCTAACCGACGTGCATTTTGTTCTGAATCGTGTACTAAAGCTATTAAAGAGATTAAGCTTCGCCTTTTAGTGCATTTACATAAAACAAACTAGATATATTTTTATTTATTACTAGCTATCGCTCGCTACTTCGTCCACGCAATATTAAGAAAAAAAAGAAGCCTATAAAATGCCCGTCTATGTCATCTACCCTTCAGTGAAAATCCGGACGAATTCGGTCCAGCCGTTTCGGAGATTACCCGGAACAAACGTGGATTGCGGACAGACAGGCAGACAGACAGGCAGACAAAAAAATTAAATGCGATTTAAGTTATCAGCAACGCAGGGACGTACTAGGCGCAGTCTATTAAATAAAATGTGTACATAACCTATCTATGTATATTTGGTATCAGTATAAGGTTAACATTAATAGCAGTTCTTGGCAAGTAATCATGGCAACAACGCGATGTTGCGTGGCAATCCAATACTGCATTGGTGCAATAATTGCTACCTCGGGACTGACGCCTCACGTCTGCAAAGACTTTGATTAATTACCCAAACGACCCCTTAAAGAACAACAAATAACGTTTCAATAAAATAGTTCTTAGAAACTGATAATTTGACTACTTGCGTTATTTTCTAGATATTAGTCTTTATGTCGAATGCAATAAGGGTTAAAAGCAATATAAGTATATCGTAATTACTGTAGCAATTCTAAAATATGGTCAATTTTATTTCGTCTATTCGTAATTTTACATTATGATTAATTTCTTTTTTATGTTATGTGCCTATACTATATAGTCACTTCCTTATCAAGTCGATTGCTAATCAAAATAAATTTATTTACAAGAATATTTTTGTGCTAATTTGAATGATTGCAGAAATAAGACACTGGTACATAGAAATAGATTGTTCTTCTCGTATCTATATATCTATACTAATATAATAAAGCGTAAACACACACATCTTTGTTGCCTAAGATGTCAGCAATTACAGCATATTTTTGAATAATTCTTTTTTTTAATAAAAAGCCCTACACTTCGTCACGCTTTAGTCTGAATATTTTCACTCCATTAAACTTAGGGGGTAAATATTTTGGATAAAAACCCTAATGTGGGAAAGAGACCAAATGCTGCTGCCAACATTAAGGAAGCAATGCCATGGTTTGTCATCGTGTCATGTCATTTTGACGTTTACAATTGATAATTTGACAAATGTAGATAAACAATGAAATATTTTTTTTATAATTTCACGCGGATGAAGCCGCAAGGGAACATTACTATAGACTACACTAGTGTAAATTAAAGACATATGAATTACTTGTTAACCGTCTCTCATATGTTCTGGTTGTGTATATGACTGATTGTGTGTGCGTGTGTGTGTATGTGAGATTGAGTGCGTAAGTGATAAGAAATTATTACGTAGATATGGGAAAATATTACAGTTACTCGTAAGCTTAATCACAACTTATGTTTATGTTTAATCATAATTTAGATCATTCAGTTTACGTCAATAAATACAATCTCAAATGTATCCATATTTCGAAAGGCACTATTGTCTATTACGCTTAGTTACAACAGTCTATCATATTTTATACTAATATTATAAATGTGAAAGTTTGGATGAATGGATGTTTGTTATAGTTTGTAGCCTAAATGGCGGAACGAATCTGGATGAAATTTGGCATAGATGTAGAACATAGTCTGGAAGAACACATAAGCTACTTTTATTCCACGCGCACGGAGTCGCGGGCAAAAGCTAGTTACAAATAATGTAATATAATATTTTTGTATCAATACAACATAATATTCGGTGGTTTTGATCTCGCTCCGCCTCTGAATAGATTACTTATTTGGCTGAATTTAATTATGCAAAATTCACTATTGCCCGAACGATTCTAAGAGATACATATTGTTTGCATAATGTTATTTGAAGGTGATTACGCATAGGTTAAATATGGCTGCCCTATCTGTGTGGTCCGGGGCCTCTATTTAATGCAATTAATAAAATACAACCACATATCAGCTTAATCATCACAAACTGGTTTAATTCAGTTTATTATTATTTTAAACGAAAGATTTATTTCCACTCATTGTCGTTTGCTATTACCTCAGTGATATTGAAGTGACCGAAAAGTCCTTTATGGTGCATATATTGTCCTTTACACGAGTGAAAGCTACGTAGAGTTCGGGTTGGGAAACGTGTTGTGCGTTACTTAAAATTTCAAAAAGAGTTGTTAGCAAAGTATCCTGAATCTATATATTTTTAATATATTGATTTAGATTTAGAGAAATAATTACAGGAGAAACAGTACTCTAAGGGACCTTTCAGACAGGCAGGACCGTAGAGCAGAGTGCAAAGTAAAATTAAACCTTGTTTTTAGTTGCTTATAGTTCAATTTTATTTACGGTACAAGATTTTCTTTGCTTTAGGATCTGGTCCGCCTGAATGGGACCCTAAGTAGGAATTAGCGAAAAAAACTAAAGACTGACTTAACTATTTCACTTTAATTCTGGCTAGATTGTAGAAAAAAAGTAAAAACACCCAACACAAAGAAAACACGTAGAGTCCAGTTCAGTCGCCAATAGCAGTGAGGATTCTCTTTACAGTAAAGAATCCCAATTTGGTTATCTGGCAAAAGAGGTTAGTAAACTAAAATGAGAGAAGTAAAACACGGGCCATCTTGTTATTAATACATCCATGGCTCATAACTTAAGCTTAAATCGTTAACAATCAGGAAAATGTCACATTTATATTCTTAATAAATATTTTCCTTTATGAAAAAGATGTGTTTTCGATGCAACAGTTGTTTTATACGTTTTAAAATGTGCAATAAATTTAAAACTTGTCCTCGAACATTAGTATAAGTTAACGAACTTCAACAAATGCATAAAAATTTAGTACATTTAGAATTAATTCTTTTGAACATTATAAAAAAAACACACACTGCAAAAGATCAAGAGGCATTCGGCGTGGGCACCAACGACCTATGAGTAACCGTGGATTTTGACAAACAAAAAAAACATTCACATGTATTGTGACCATGATTTTAATATGCATGGTATAAACAAAAATGCATATTCTGCTTACTTAAAATTATAATACAAGAACCGATCAAATTTACGATTAGATAAAAAATGTTGATCCTAATGACCAATTAAGAATTTTCATTATTTATTTATAAAAGGACCAATATTCACCCTTCATGAATATAAAATATATATTTATTTGTAGGTTCTTAAGCAATGAGCATATTTTGCGTAATCATTTAAAAATAATTAGGAGGTCACACAGTCTTCGAGAGAAAAAACAGGGTAACTGGAATGCCATATCTTCACAAATAGTAACAAAATAAACCATGTTTTTTATCGATTTTTCTATTGTTAAGAACAGCCGATACCAGACGCTGAGGTAATACTATATACTGGGAACTGCGATATTGGCGCTTTAGCAATTAACATCGCTGTCCTTGAATGTCAGACGACCTTAGGGCAAAGAGCTTGAGGTATGCATAAAGAATCAAACGCTAAATTGGGGCTCCGGCAAAAACTGGTCGGATCACTTCTGAGTGACGTCACCCGACCACAACGCGCCAGCTTCCGATGATCTCCCTAGGATACAGAAAACGACAGTTAAATCCTTGCCCCACACAACAAACGAACTCGTTCGAATTGTGTCGTTTCCCGTTTACCATTTTTTATATGTTATTGATATGTTCGAACGACCTACATACATTGTTCAAGTAGCCAGATTTTTATTAATTTATTTTGTAAACACTTGAGTCACCATTAAAATATGTCAAAATACCTGCAATAATTGTCACCTTTTCGTAAGGTACCAGACCATTTTTTTTTTTCTTAACATGGTATTTACTAAAATTATTTTAACTCATAATTATAAAGTATGAAATAAGGTGTAATATTTATCAAAGTAGTAAACATAACAAACGAATTTTCGCTATAAAGTAAATCGCTTCTTGTTGGGTTAACTTGCTCGTTTATCCGCCATGTCATGAGTAAAGTAAGGTTCATGAACTTTTACTTTCCCTATCGTTTCGTTCATGCTGAAACTGTGACCGACTCTCAACAGCTGTTAATAAAATGTAAAAGAACCAGTTGACAGCAAAACAACATATTTGACAAATGCCAGACTGTAAAGAAACACGCGATATTTGCAAGTGCACAGTAATCAAATCTTAATGTGGAATAATCCCAGTGAAAAATTTCCGGCAAAGCATGTTTATTCAATAATGGAAATACCATGTTCAATCAAGTATGTCTTAACATTTAATTGTGGAATTTAAACATGTATATATACAAAAATTGTAGCTATTAAATTCCTAGTCTTGTTTACGGTTGTCATTATCGAACAGCGTAATAACTGGGTCAATCTTAAATGTCGGGTTTTTATGTTTTTTCTTTTTCTTCATTTATTTCGATTGTTTACTTCAATTATTTCCACTAAGACTAGAATATTCTATACAATATTTTATATAAACATAAAACAGATAGAAAATCGGATATATGATTTTTAAAAGGGATATATAAATAAAAAAGGAAATAATCGAAGTTTCAGATTTTATTCTATGTAAAATATTTTGTGCCTAATACAATCAATATAAGTGCAAATCAAGTACGTCAGATGCGCATACGATTTAATATGGGTCAAGGAACGTTTCCCCTTGCAAACTCCTTGAGCTTAGAAGGCCAGTCACCATCAGCCACTGCATTCGTTTTTTTCTCTTAAACCAAATTTTTATTTACGTATCGCTTGACCAGCGCACACTCAGGGTTATCTGGTCATCAACAAGGACAAATTCAACATTACCAAGTAGAATAAGGAAGGACCCATTTGAATAAATTTAGCACCTATGTTCATATATTTATTCAGTGTTGAACAAATCATTTGCAAGTATAAAAAGAAAGCATTAATTCACCTTCGTCAGAAGTTTATTTTTGCTGATTATTTGTTATATGTAGTCTCGGAGTTGTAATAGAATAGGCAATGTTTTTTTTTTATTAATTAAAATGCAAGACAGGATTTCACCCTTTAAACATCTGATACGTAATTAGTGTATAGGAAAAGATCGGTTACAGAATTTCCAGCCCTTTTTCTTTTGAGTATTGTCTAACGTAAAATATCATACTGCTCGAGGGGGTTATTGCTACGCACTATACTACACGCACTATAGAATATAATAAATGAAAAATTTATTTTACTCATTTTTGTAAAACATTAAAGGCCTGTCGCACCAAATTGTAAATTGTCTGATAACAATCCAACGTGTAAAATATGTGATAGGAATATCGGATTTTGTTACCTTATCTGACAGTGACGTCATTTTTAAGCTATCTGGGTCTCTATCTGCCAGTGGTGGGACAGGCCCTTAGACTTAAAAATATATGAAACCTTGTTCACCGATCGCTGAAGGTCAGGGAGTTATAATATTTTATAAAAGAAAAGTTGTCACCAGTTCAGAACATATTAGACTTAAAGTTATTTATTGACAAAATGTTTAGAAAACTTACAAGTTATCAAGCGCCTAAGTTGACAAGCTGTTGATAACCCTAACCAAGCAAGTGCGTTTTAATAAATATTATTGTAACTGATGTACACAGCCAACTATATTTATCAATAAAAATTGTTAATACGTACACAAAGTAATCTGTGGATGCTGTCATAATATTTACATGTCTCCATATACATATAATACTTGTCTCCTTTTCTTTAAAAAGGGATACACTAGGTGGTATACTCTTATAGTGCTGTCGGAATAAACACCTTAATTATTTAGAGTTACTTTGGTTGCTTTTATTAAACAACTAGCTGTTGCCCACGACTTCGTCCGTGTGGAGTTTAAAAGTTCAAAACTTACGTTCGCCCCTTTTTTCAACCTATTACCTAAAGTATTATCTTAGTAGTAATGTACATAATAACAGAAATCTACTGATGCCAGATTCCGAATTTCTAGGCCCGGTAGTTTGTGAGCTGATTTTTCGGTTACCTTTATTGTTTGTGTTCGCGATATCTTCTAAACTATTCGTCCAATTTAAATGCTGTAAAGGACAATTTTATTCTACATTAAATTCTCCTGACAACAAACGTATTTATTTGGATAAGGATTTATATTGAAACCAATAAAACAACGACGCAAATAGCATGCGGATTTTAATTCATTTTTTAAACAAAAAAGTGGTTAGTGTATGAAAACCGTTAAAGATAGATATATGCTGTCGCGGACTTTTCTGTAGAACTTTTTGAGATCTACAATTCTTTCATACATCATTTTTATATACCTCTAACGGTTTAAGCAGCGTAAGCCGAGAAAAGTTAAAACTTAGTGATTTTTTAACGCCGGGGTCCAGAAATACGCTGTTTATTAAAAGTTCCTCAATATTATTAATAATAAAATATAGCCTATGTTACTAACAGATAAATAACATTGCTAATAGTGAAAGAATTTTTTAAATCGGCCCAGTAGTTTTTGCGTGAATCAAATACATACAAAAATACAAAGTTTTCCTCTTTATAATATTAAGTATAGATATAGATATAGATAGTATAGATATAGATAAATAAGTGGATTGTAATTTTTAAATGTAAGTTGACTTTATTAATGCGTAGCATTTTCCATGCAACATTTTTGTTATATGCAATCAGACAGTACAAAGTGTTATGTGAATTGCGCTGCTTTTTATTTGAAAACCAAACAGGAAAATTTTTGTGGTCCGACAATGTACAGTCATCACCCTCTTGCTCAAAGTCATGTGAAGTAACGGTTGTTGCACTTTGATTTTATTTTCGCACCTATGATATGTAATTCTGTTTACAATACAGGTCTTGATTTTTTGTAATTAAATATAATTTCAAAACGTTTGAAGCTTTTTTCCATATTAGGTATTGCAGAACCTTGTTTTTAAAGTGAGCTTGTCTACGGTTGATTCAAAAGAAAATTTATTTCAACTACTCTTTATCTTTCATTCTGGCTTTTTCCTGCGACTCCGTCCGGGCGGCATTTAAAAATTACAAAAGTAAGATTATTTTTCCCTCCAGATTGTATTTCACATCTGTGCCAAATTTCATCAAGATCCATTAAGCCGTTCCGGAGATACCTTCTAACAAATATCCATCCATCTAAACTTTCGTATTTGTAATTTAGTAAAAAGTAAGATTCCACATATAATATGCAACATTATACGAACAGACATAGAACGTTGTTGACAACTTTCTTTAAAAAAATGTTAATATCGATTAATGTTACTTAACATTAGGTTATACGAGTAAAAGAGCGGGTGCACACCTTTGACTAAACTATCGCACAACTGTTTAGTCGCGCTATGATTCCTATGGCCTATATGGAGGTGCGGACACTACTCGATTTTTAGTTGTGCCACTAAACAGTTGAATGGGCTGTGAAACAATGGACAATCGCATAACAGTTGTGCAATAGGTTAGTCAAAAGTGTGCGCCCGCTCTAACATAAGTAATATCCATTATATGAATATTGTCTCTACTTAACTAAATCCCGTTGTCTAGATATTTCCAATAAATTAATTCATAGTGTTTAACTTGTCACCGACAGCGCGGCAGCCAAAAATACAAAACAAATAACTTCTTCTATTTAAAATAAACTTTATTCCAACTTATTTACATAAATATTTACAATTCACAAAAACTGTATCGCGACTACGCTTATCAGCCAAAGAGGTTGTATTTTGCTCTTAACACATAACCAGAGCAAATATAAGCTTTCCCTAACAGATTATTACCATATATATTTATTTACACGGCCATACCACCAATATAAATTAAATCAGTTTACAAGAAAAACAAAATACAAATTTACCGGACAAAAGGACCGAGCGAGGACTTTGCTTGTCCTCATGAAATATTAAAAACAGAAATAAATCTGTATAAATTTATGCCTAAAATATATTTTGCATGACCGTGCTTGTCTTGTCTAAGTTATAATTGCAAAGGCAATGGCGTCAGCGAGAGGCGACATTGACCTCCGTCGTCTCAAGTACAAGGGGTCATTACCTCGTATGCAGTGTTGCACTCTGCACAACATCGATTTGACGATGACATTGCCAAAATTATGATTCTATAATCTTTATATTTATTCGAAAATTAAAGCTTTTTGCCCACGTATAACTTATACGCTAAATATTTATGAGATACTAGCTTTTGCCCGTGACTCCGTCCGCGTGAAATTAAAAACAAAACAAAAGTAAGTAGCCTATGTGTTCTTCCAGACTACGTTCTACATCTATGCCAAATTTCATCCAGATCCGTTCAGCCGTTTAGGCTACAAACTCTAACAAACATCCATCCATCCATCTAAACTTTCGCATTTATATTTATATATATATATATATATATATATATATATATATGTGTGAGATATGAGATATATGTGTTTTAAGACCATATTTTAAGTAATGAAATTGTATTTACAGTGTCTTATGTTTTAACACTATGCTTCCTATAAACACAAAATCTAAACAGTCAATTTCTTTGTGTATACATAGATAAGAATTCAAGGTATCTTGAGGTTTGAACCGATTATCTAGTTTGTCTATAATAATGTATTTTAAAACGAAACCTTAGTTCATTTAAATTAATACTTTAATTTGTTATTTTTTTTGACCGTGTAAATTTAAATTCTATACCTAAGTAGTTAAGTATTCATTAAAATACTCGACTGATGTACTTTTTGTATTTAATGCAAATTAATCTCGAACAAATAAGTATGTGAGATAATTCACCATCTTCTAAATCAATCTTAAAACTTTTCAGACTCTTTTGAGGTCAACGTATTTGGTTTGATTGTATTTATTGTGTATTTATCCTGCTTTCAAAATTGTTGCCTTAAATTAAATATCAAAATAATAAAATTATCACCAGTTTTTTTATTGGCAAATTCTTTTGTAGATTAAATAATCGCCTCTATAGCGTAGGCTTTTTTCCAGTTAACCTGACCACAAAGAAACCGCCACCTATCATCCGAGTACATTATTTATTTTACCAGCCTTTGAGAACTGTGAGACCGGAAATCAATTAAATTCCAAATAAATTACATACACTCTTTTGGAGGCTGAGTTATCGATAAATAGGAACACCACTGTGATTTAAATGTGGTAAAAATTGAACCCATACAACATAACTAAAATTCTGTTTAGAAAAAAATCTTATGGTGAATAATATGATTATGGTTACTATATTATTAAACATGTTTGCACTAGAAAGTCTCTAGTATCGATAATCTGTGTGTCTATATTCTTTAATTTCCTTAAATTAGGTAAGTACTATTTGTGTTCTTTGCATAATTTTTTTACCTAGAGTAGCAAAAGGTTTGGTATCCTCAGTTTTTGTAATTAAATATCCTTATATAAAAACAATTACATTTATATCTAACTAGCAGTTGCTCGCGACTTCACCCGCGTGAAGTTAAAAAATATAGCATATGTTACTCACAGATAAATTACCTTTCTAATGATGAAAGAATTTTTAAAATCGGCCGATTAGTTTTTGACTTATTTCAATACATACAAAAATAAAAATCTTTCCTCTTTATAATATTAGTATAGATATAGATTATAATATTTAAAATAAAAGCCTGTAAAACAATATCATATGAAATAATTATATTAACCCTTCATTATTGTAAACTCTTGCTTTGTATTAAGTACAATTGTTATTTGGATTAAGGTTATCAGGGGAACCGGGGAAGTCACACGAACAGCAAACATACGTAAATCGAGAAGTAGAGTCTAAGTCGTTTCGTGTGATAAGCTGTACTCCAGGTCCCATTCCCATTTTTTCTTTTAACTAACCAAAGAAAATAACATAATAAAGGTTATTATAATAGTGGTGTTCAGCTATTTTTGACCCCCTTATTCGTTTGTCTCTTTTTACTTTTCTTACTGTATAGATAAATCGAATATTAATTATAATTTTAAAACAGTAAAACATGCATTTGCTGCTTTAAACACATTTAAATGCATTAAAGAAATTAAATCGATGTTGTATCGATAGGTTTGAAATGTGTCGATGTCGATAAGCGCATTACATCGCCGCGAAGTACGGCACGCGTCTGTTCTGATTCAGTATTGACCTTCGGACGAAAGCGAAACCGGTGTAGGTCGTCGCGCCGTGGCCGAGCGATCCTCGCTGTTATCCGAGCTTGGTTTCGATCGCGTTCGCTTTCAAACCAGCATCCTAAACACTACCTACGTCTATACGTACGTCCAGTCTAAATTGTTTCGTATGAAACTTGTACTCAATTTTTTTATAGGCAGTATTTCGTCATAATTGTATTAATTTTACATTTATGTACTGTATTTTCTTTTATATAAACTTGAAGTCGCCCATTTGTCAAAATTCGACATTTTTCAAACCGAGTCAAAAATGCATAAGTTACTAACGCTCACCGAACGCCGTGCTACACGCGGAGTGTGTACGCTATAAACGCGCGATCAACGCAACGCCGAGCGCCCAATGTGAACTCACCCTAACGGCGGGTACATATTTAATCGTGGGTAGCTCAGGAGTTTAAGCACGTGACTTGTAATCTACAGTTCCTGGGTTTTAAATCCAGTCGTATACCAATGTGATTTTTTTCATATGTACATAATTTACCCGACTTTCTTACGATGAAGGAAAACACAGTGATGCAAACTGCACATATCGGCGAAGAAATTCAAGATATGTGTGGAGTCTACCAACACGCAGTAGGCCAGCATGGTTGACTATGGCGTAGTTAGCCCTTAGGGTAGGCTCTGGGGGTGTATAGTGAGGTAACCCTTTATGAAGGAACAACTTATTTAACATTAAGGACATTTATTTTCTTGTTTCTTAGGGATTTTTAACCGACTTCAAAATGGAGGAGGTTCTCAATTCGTCTGTATAATTTTTTTTATTTTTATTTATGTATGTTACGGCATAACTCCGCCGCTAGTGGACCGATTTTGATAATTTTCTTTTTATCCGAAAGGTAGTGCTTGCAGGTGGGTCCCATTTTTTTGTTTAATTTTTGGAGTCAAAGACTACGGCGTAGTTAAATAGTTTAGCTCAAAATCGCGCGACGGAAATTGGGGTCTTTTTTGCTTTCTTTGCTTACGTAGCCTAAACTATAAGACTTACATAAAAATGATGTATGGAACAATTGTAGCCCTTTAAATTTTCGAAATTAAAGTCCGCGATAGCATATACCTATCTATTAAGGTTGTCGCACAATAACCTCTTTTTTAATTAAAAACATCAATTGAAATCTATACCCCACTTACAACGCTATTACTCGTGTTCGGTATGAATCCTTATCCAAATAAATATGTTTATCATCAAGAGAATTTAATGTAGGTTATAAATGCTCTTTGAAATATATAATTCTGATCCATAGTTTAGGAGATATCATAAGAACAAAATTACGAGTCGCAGAAAAAAATACCAATTTGTAACAAAGTTTTCTTTCTTGGCTTACGTAGCCTAAACTATAAGACCTACATAAAAATGATGTATGGCAGAATTGTAGCTCATCAAATGAGCTAATTTAAAGTCCGTGATAGCATATACTTATCTATCTCTTAAGGTTGTCGCACAATAACCGTTTGTTTCGCGAAAACCGTCAAATAAATGCAATCGACTTCATTTAAAACGCTTTTATCCTTATTTGGTATGAATCCTTATCCAAATAAATATGTTTTCAGGTTAGAGTATTAAATGTAGATTATAATTGCCTTTTACAGTATGTAATTCTGACCAATATTCTAGAAGTTATCAAAACATTAAAACTCAAGGGCAACAGCGGCACGCGACCGCACAGAATTATGAATAATGAGTGTATGATCGCAACGATGTATTGGTTCTTTAGTTAATTTCTTAGATAACCGATTAAGATAATCCATTCTTTGTTTGAAAGCTGTTTATTCCGATTATTAGATGCACTGAAAATTGAGAAATAAATAAAAAATTTAATAAAAAAAACAATACCGACTTCCAAACAAAATACATTAAAACAAAACATTCTCAAAAAAAAAAACAACACACTAAAAAGTAACGAAATAAATCCTTAAAATTACTTAAACCTGAAACCTCACTTATTGTAGCTGTTATGTCCGTATTGTACAATTATTATTACTTTGAAGTCGGTGTCAGTCAAGATATATTCATTACTTAAATGTTACTATATGTTCAATTGTCAATTCTAATGGTAAAAATGTAGAAAGCCCTATGTAGAAATATCACTGCCTGTCTCGGCTGACACCGTCATCAAAGTAATAATAATTGTACAATGTGGACATAACAGCTACAATAAGTGAGGTTTAAGTTTTAAGTAATTTTAAGGAATTATTTCGTTATTTTAAGTGTATTGTTTTTTTTTTTGAGAATGTTTTGTTTTTAATGTATTTTGTTTGGAAATCGGTTTTCTTTTTTTATTATTTTTTTTTTTACCTATTTATGTAATGTTTTGTACAGATAAGTTGACCGAGAACACATTTATATGCACCCATATCAAGGGACGGAACCCAAATTTTTAAGGGCTAGAATTGGTATATCAATCGGAACCTAGTTGTATCGTTAGTGTCCTTGACAGACTATCTCTGAATTTTATCGAGTTTTATAATTTAAGAACCACCCTGACAAACTCGTTCCATAAACTCTCTCCACTTCTTGTTTATCGCTTAAAAGCTTTCATCATAATACTAATGGACTTAAATGTAAGTTTTTAGGGGGCTGAACATACATTACCGTTTTTATTTAGTTTAAGATACATTACCATTTTGCCAAAACAACCAGTTTTGATTCGAGTACCGGGCTTTTACAAGGCTTCACTGGATCGTTGGTCACCGCAGCTTCTTTAACTTATAGCTAGTCCTATCGTTAGTAGATATCTTCAAGTTATTTTTTAGCCAAGTTGTCAAAGTTTTAAAGCTAAGTACAATTTTGTGACTCGATGATCAGCAGAATCATTTGTCATCACGATTCAATTTATTTATACATATGTAAGAATATGTAATAACATAGTCTATAGGATGTATAGTACGCCTATAATTCTTGATACTTAACATCGAACCCTAGGGACAGAAAACTTTATCTAAATGTACGTTTCACATTATGCTTTAGCCATCTTTTTTTTATATAAGTTCAGTTGACTAGTGGAAATATCTTGGAAATCAAATTAAGAAGTAAATGCACGACAGTATTTGGGTATTTACATTTTTATGCCAATCGAATAGAGTACAACGTATTCGTTGATGTCTTTTACAAGATGCAAGAATACAACACGTAGTGTACTTATAGATACCGACCAATATTCGTATTGTAATGATTACTTAGTAAGTAAATACTGAACAACTTTTATTAATTAACTATCAGATTCAATGTGCACAATACTTTGATTTACATTTTTGTGATGAAATGCACTTTTCATTAAAAAGTTATTTTATGTCTTTTTTTTTATTATAAATATAGCCACTTAAGCTGTGAAGTTTGGCGTAAAAGACAACATATCTGAGAGCAATATTGTATTTTCGAAATACATTAATTTACTACCTTCATTTGAATTATTACACATGTGGACATCTACTAAATTTATACTTAGCCAGGTATTGGTTCCTTCTCTTTCTGTAAGCCTCCACTCCAGTTTGTGTAGCTGTATTGTGTTTGAAATGTACTAGTTATTGCTAATTTCGTAAAGAGTGTAATAATAAATTAAGTCAAAGAACTGTTTTTTGTGTTCTTCCTTGTATCTGAAATTTAAAATAATATTATTTGGGAATGTCATCATAAAACTTTTCTACGATGAACACAGTTTTTTTGTTTTAAAAATGGCATTCATAATTCATCATAGCCAAGCTATACTCTCGCAAATAGCAGCTAGGGTAGGGAAATGAAACAAGAATTTTTCACATTAAATATATATTAACTGACAGATCTGAAACGAGCAATACTATTGATCCAATAATTATTGGATGGTCAACATTGAAATTCAATACAATTATTTGTGTTTCATATTTATAAAATCATTTGTGAAATTGGAATTATCGCGAAGAAGATAAATTCACTAAAACACAATTAATTGTATTAAAGTTTTAACAAACTGGAAACATACATTTTAATTTTCAAATAAAAATTAAGTAACACAAAATCGCATTGCCAAATGTTCGCATCAAATGATTTGTTCATGTGTTTTTAATGTTAATTTATCAGTATCTCTGCTTGTATAATTATGTAAGATAATTCACAAGCGAAGAGAAGTCTGGGAACACATGAACACATCAACGCAAAGCAGTTCAATTAATTTCGCCCTAGATGTGACAGATCTGTCGCCTAGGTCTAGAACTATAGTCAAATCTTATTCTAAAAGTTCTAGGCAAAACTTCGATGTTACAGAGTACATCCAAATGTTTCTCATAATTTTACGTGTTAACGTTTAAGTTCTGATAACACCTAATCACTGAAATTGATACATTCATCGAAGTAAAGCCTAGAATTAATTAACTTTCGCTACGCTTACCATAAAGAAATATTAGAAAATGTAATAAAGTAAACAATAAAACGACTTATACATTGTCGCAGAGAGTGCGGACAATGTTAATATACGAGGGTATAATATAAAGAAAACAACATCTAATCGTATTTATCTGTTTCAAATTTACTCAACTGAATTTAACAGATATGATGTGGTAACTGACAGTTAAATTAACAATACATTACAAGAACTTAAAAATCACAAAATACTTACTCCATACTTATATTCTATTGTTATAAACTTGAAATCACTACATTAAAACTTATTTTAAAATAAGTCTATCGATGAATACAATAATAGAATATGATAAATAACAAAATTCATCGTTATTTTATATTTACAATATTTAATATCTAACTGACACCACTACATAAGTATTTGCGATCAACAGTATGAGGAGACAAATATGTCCACTAAAATATTTGTATATGAAAACTGGTGGCCGAGGAGCGCTGCGCGCCGTCACTAAATAGAAATTTATTTTTAACTAAAACACGAAAGGCAAGTTGAGGTATTTAGTTTCAGTAATGGAAACGGCGCCAGCGCCACCCCGCGGCACACCCTCACAACACTTTTAGTCCTATTACTCGTTACTTGAGGTAGTTAAGTTCCATAATATATTCTGTCACTATTACATTTGTAATTAAGAAAACATTTCTGTTATACAAAAATTTTCTCAACAATATAGTAATATTTATTTATCTTTATACTTTGTTATATGGGTCATTTAAATTCCCAGTACATATACATGATATTGGTTAAACAGCTCTGTACATGTGGATAGGAGGAGGTATATAATATGATATGTGTATACATTAAAAATAGACGATATGATTCGGCAAGATATATTGACGTGTTCGCCACAACATCACAGGCTGTTTAATGATTGTACCAATATGTATCATTCAAGTAACTATTCAATATTTATTTCAAAATACAAGAGGGGCTAAGTTACTTTCTGACTTTCGCCCACATTTATTGCTTGATTTCAAATATATTTAACTTTATGTATATTTAATTAAGTGATATAGGTATAGTCGCCGATGAGGTAGATCAATATTGTTAGTGTAATTCTATTTGTATAAAAATATTTCTGCAATATAATCAACATCAAAATACAACTATTATCAAAAATGAAATCAATACAATGTCCATATTGCACATATATTTTCAAGTGAATAAATTTCGACACAAACACAGCACTTCGGACATTGGTTATTGTAAATTAAACTGGAACAAAATATTCCGTGAGTTACATGTGAGAGATTACGCAGATAGAGTAATGAGCGCGGATACAACGATACTACATAAAAAGTTTTGCTGCTATCACATATAACTGGCGGGAATGTTTTGCAACTTTAACACTTTCAAGAATTTTGATATGTTCCATCATACAGCAAACTCGACCCTTTCATAAAGTATATACAAGTTCATTGAAAACGATGCCTACGTGGTTTTAATACCTTCGTAAATCATGTTAATTTCATTAATACTATACAAAAACATTTACATTATTTTTTAATTATTGCTAAAGGATTTTATTATCTTTAGCCTAAAAATTAAAGTTATATCGTGTCGCAACAGACAGTTGGCGGAACTAATTTGGCAACGTTCAGGAAGACTACTTTCCTACCACTAACGAAACAGGAATGTATAACTAAATTCGTCAAATAACGCAATGGTAACTTAGAAATTTGATATAAATTATTCAATTACCGAAAAAAATTTTTTTTTTTCAGAATCCCAAAGAAGCTAACTATCTTAAAGTTAAAACAAATGTCAACAGACAAAATAATAATAGGAAGCACCGGGAAAATATTAATAAAGTAATAACCAAATACAGGATTAACATCTAGAATAAAAACATAACACTTCCTAGAGGGCGCAGTCGTCGGGACGTTGTAATGTCCGCGAAACCGACGCCGGCGCGGCCGACTTAATGTCTCCACTTTACATACTCCATACTAACACAAGCGTTGTCCATTCAGTTAGCAAGGATTTGCCCTACAAATATCCTATCAACTTTTTGGGCAAACCTATTTGACACAATCACTTACAGTCATCTTAAGTCGGGACTTAATTATTTAAATCGTCAATTGATGTACCGTCTTTAATACAGGTATAATTAAATTTCATTGTAAAAATTCAGTTTAAACTACATAAAACGAATATTTCGGTAAAAAATATTGATGTAGAATAAATTTAAAATATAAACAATATTTGAATGGTAATTACTTAATATAATGTCTGGCAGTTAAGTCCCAAATTTCAATTATTTACATAAATTACTCTAATGGTAAGTATACTTTAAAATACACCCATCACTCGTTTAACATTAACAATTCTAAAAGACAGTATTTATCTAAAATTAAACTTTTCTAGTATTTAAGAAGCATAAATAAAAAAAGCAATAGTGAATGGTAAAGGTCGAGTAACTAGAACGACCTAAAACGGAACATGACCGCTGTTTGCATCAATACACTATTAATTATTATAACATAAAAATGATATGGATCATTCTAAACAATATCGCGGAATTTTACTCCGACGTCACGTAATTATATGTTTAGCGCCCAGACACCCAGACACATAAAGTCACCTTGCATCGAACACAAGGTTAGATTGAATGAACAACAAAAAAGCGAACCGGCGGTCTGAATGCGTGCGCTGGAGTTGAGCCTTAATAAGAATAACATATACATAATAAAATACCGAGCTACCAATGTAATAATGTAAATTTATTTAGTCGTATATGATAATAAACAATTATTCGATTATCTACTATCGGCCAAAAAATGATATGTGCATACTATTTCGAACTCCAATTTAATGATGATATCTGACCGAAACTTTTCAGTATGATATGTTTACGATGAAGACGACGATGTTGACGATATCGATGATGAGGACGACCTGAGATTCTTTTTAATATGAATATCAACATGTTTCACCATGTGATCTTTTCTAATAAATCCTTTACCGCAATGGTCGCAAGCGAAAGGTTTACAGCCCGAGTGCAGACACATGTGTCGACGCAAATCTGTCTTGTGGTTAAAAGACTTCGGACACTCATTGCATTTAAAAGGCTTATTGTCTGCGTGCTTCAAGTAGTGACCCTCGTAAGAAACGTCATCAGAGAAGCGTTTACCGCACCGGTCACATTTAAATGGCTTAGCGCCCGAGTGAAAAGTTTTATTGTGTTGCGTCAGATAGCACGCCTTGTTAAAGAACTTATCACATTCGTAGCACTTGTGTACCGTGGCCGGTGCGGACTTCTTCAGTTGATTACGTTCAGCGAGAGGTGTGCTCGAAACTGTCGACGTTATAGAAGGAGAGCCGCGACTCTCGTTCTCAGCTTTTGCGCTTTCAGGACTCGCAGGCGATTTCATTTGGGCACCGTAATTTTCTTTATTAGCATAATCCATAATATCTTCTATTTTTAATATTTGAAGCTCGCTAGAATCGGTACGTAGAATGTTATCGTCGCGTTTTATAGTTTTACCGCCTACTGCGTAACCGTATGGATATACTTTAATGTTTTCCGAATTGTAATTAATCAAGTTTTCTTTAGATGCTCTGGGTGAAAAGCTATATTCGAAATCCAAATTTTGCCCACAAATGTCCATATTGTTGTACTGTAGTGGAGAGTGGACCGGGTCTACGATTATGTAGCCAGCGGTCGACTCATCAGAAACAGCTTGACCCCCCACGTTAGGCTGTGTGACGTAGTTAGAAACATAAACGCTGAAACTCTGCGTTTGGAGCTGCGCGAAACTTGGCAAGCGTCCGCCGGCAGGTTGACTCGACGTTTCCTGTTCCATAACCTCGACTTCTTCAGGTGTGTTTTCACCAAAAGTAGCCGGATTGGCTATAGGCAGATTGTTGATAGCCATATCCATAACGTGGGGGGCCATCCCGTTTGGGTAGCTCGGTGCTATAGTCTGCTGAAAATTCTGACCCAAATATAAGGGGGTGTGGGTGTGGTCCGGTACTGAAGGTCCCAAAGGATCCGTAGACCTCGGGCTGTATGGGTTGACACCCAAATGGCTGAACGGCGGCAACGTGTGGGCTGTAAGAGCCGGGGTATTCTGCGTTAGAGCTGGCGTTGAAATATTGCTGGTTGACACTGATAGCAGGCCCCTCATATGGTGATTTTGTGAAACAGAGGGACCTGCTTCCCCGTTTGGGGGATTCCCCGAAGATGAAATAGAAGCCCCTTTAGATCCTGGGTGATTACTGTCGTTAGGATGACCTATGCCCGGTGGTTGGCTACCCATGTTAATGGGATGCGACCCAACCTGATGCTGCAAGGGATGATTAGCTAAAGGATTATTACTGAAATTATTATCTAAATTACCCTGTTGAAGATGTGTATACGGTGACTTAGACTGCATTGTGGCGACACGGTGGGAGCGCTCGAAGTTCTGCGATGCGTACGGCGACTGCAAAACTGCATCATCGACGCTGCGATTATCTTCAGAAGGTACTGGACTCTGTGTGTTTGAGTCAGCGCTCTGTTGTTGCGCCCTTGCTTGCAGTGCGTCACGGCTAGGATGATGGTGACTTGAGATTGGCATTGTAGCCGGATCTGGTTGACCGGATGACCTGACAGCATTCTTATGAAGCGTCGTGTTATAATGTCTTTTAAGATGCCCGGAACTGGTAAACCATTTATTACATGCAGTACAGTTGTAAGTTTTTGGTCTTCTTGCTTCATTCGACTTCCAATTAGCGCCTTTTCCTCCAATTGAGGGTAATGCCGATGAAGTAGGATTAGCTGGTTGGGTGCTTGTAATCTGCGGTACAGTAGGTGAATCATACGGACGGTATGGTGGCTTCATATCAGAATTAGAAGAAGCAACTTGTCCCGGATAATCAGTTAAAGGAGGCATCTGAACTCCGGGATATATTTTCTGATCAACATGCATAAATGTTTTTTGATCGTGATGTACGCCGAGAAACTTGTCTTGACCATAAGAAAATTTTGGATCCGGATGAAACATTTTGGCATCTGTAGTATATGGTTTTTGCTCCCCAAACATTTTTTGTTCTTTAAAAAGGGAGATATCGCTATTTAACTGGGGGTTGTTGTACAACTTTTGCGTTTCCCATGGCATTATAGTGCGCGTATTGATTTCGCGTCCTTGAGATGACGCTTCTTCATATGTCACAGTTTGCTGTTCTCCTTCATTTCCTTGGTAAACAACTTTTTGCGAGTCTAAATCCAAAATATCAGAAGACTCTTCATGCTCTTCCTTAACCTTAATACTTTCATTTTGATATCCAGAGTTATATGGCTTTACGGGAAACTGTTGAAATGCTAGAGCTCCAGTTGAAGGAGCTGAGCTCGAACCTGCGTGTGCCGTGTTACAATGTTCATTGAGTTGAACGGCAGAGTCACAAACAAATCCGCACTTATCGCATTGATTAGGCGAAGGCGATGGCGTTGGTTGATTAAGAGGTTGGCCATACAGTGGGCTCGACGACGATACTTGTGAAACTCGTTCTTGCATGTTATATGGATGGAACCGGCCTGGTTTATGATACTCTTGACTATATTGCGTTTGTTCCCATGAAATATGGTCTGCATGTGTATTTTGTGAAAAATTTGAATGTGCATAATTATTACCAAATTGGTGTCCTGGTGAAAAGTTAGTTTGATCCGGATTTTGATAGGGCGAAGGTGCACTGTGGTAGCTCTGCGGTGTCGCTGGGTGCGGGAACTGCGCCGATGTTTCGGGCGTAGCCCGCTGCTGGAACTCTGGGCTGGGCTTAGTGATCATGTTGTCACTGGAATCGGCGGGTGCCGACACTGTCGTTTCCACTTTTAATTTACTTCCGTTGTTATTGTCAGTATCATTCTGCGTATTTTGCGTTCCCCACTTGACATATAAATTTTCTTTATGATATTGCAGATGCACTTCTAAAGAGTCGAGAGTGTCCAGGTATAAATCGCAAACCTTGCAGTGATAGTCCCTCGATGGTAAGGTCGAAGTTACGGCGTTGCTGTTAGCCATCTAAATCATCAATCTATGGGAGAACTTCGTCTCCTCCAACGAAAAAAAAATAATAAAAGAACTACACTCTTTGTTTTGACTTGCATGTAGTCGAGACATGAATCAGTCTATGCGAAATAAAGTCATGGTCGCGATTTTGTCTGGTTCACGATATCATTTACACTAGCGCGATGTTTACGAAGAAAGTTTTTGGCGGCATTGCACCGCAGGCGAGCGGCTCGCCAAAGCCACGTGCGCGCTGTAAACACTCGCGACCCGCTCAACTACACTTCCGATATAAAACTTTTTCGAAACTTGCCCGGAAACTGTTCTTAATAGTTCACAAAAATGTCACTTTTATTTATTAAAGACGGATAGTTCCTTCTTTATTGTCCATGTTAACTTAATGTCAAATAGTAATATAACATTAAACGAAAATGTCTATAATAATTAACAAAATCACAGAGCGATTGTTATTAAAACTTGGCACTTGTTTACGCACGCGGAGCACAATGTGTTCTGTAGTAGTAGTGAAGCCGCTATACCGGCAACGCGGGTCAGTCGCCAGGTACTGACGCTACGGACGTTTACAAGCAACTGACAGCCTTCCCGAAGTCGCCTTCGGGGGCATGACTTCAATAACAATTCGCAACGTAGTCCCCCACCGATATGTAAGTGCGAGAGAGAGCCGAGCGTGGTGATGAAGTTATCGCTTTTGCGTCCTTTTGTTGGTCGTCCGTGCGAGCGAGACAGCAACGGTGAGGGGAGGGGGTGATGTGGTGTTGCGCGGGACGGACCCTACTCTTTCTTAAAATTGAAATGCCCGGTCGAAATGTCCGGTGATGCTGCGTCCGAGTGGGATGGCGATATCAGCCACCCTTACGATGCGGGCGGACCGACCCTTCGACGAAATTTTCTAAATTTTAAATCTCATTTTAAATAATTGTAAGGAGTTTGTATTAATATACAAATTGCACACTCAATAATACGAGATATAAATAAATTATTTACCTTAATCAATATACGCTATTATAATAAGTGTATTAATAATTATTATATTATGAAAAAAGATAACTTATATTATTTTCTTTATTAAGTTTTTATACGTAAATATGAAAACTTTATTTCTTTTTTTTTGGGGTAAGTCAATGACCTAAACACCAAATATTTCATATTAGTATACTTAAACCTGTTTTAAAATGAATTCAAGGTTTAACAAATAATTAATTTACATGTTTACTCCTAAGTTTCAATATTTTGTTTAACATTTACTTTTTGTATATAATTGGAAAAACTATAATACATAAATATTGAAACAAGCACTAATAAACGAGTTTTTAAGATGAAACCATGATAGTTCGACTCATACTCAACGTCACCTAAATGAAATAATTTTATTATTGTGCAATATGTTTTATATTATAGTAATAAGTTAAAATGTATGTATATTTATTGTATAAACATTATACGTATAAAAATATAGATTAATGTTCTATATTCGATTATAACTGATTTCTGTAAAATACTTCATTCACGGCAAAATACAACTTTTTTTTATTATAAGGGAAGAAGAAAAGTGCGTAGCTTGGCCGGACAGGCCATGCAAACTATGAGGGGTGGAAAATCGATTTTCTCGGACTATACCGATCGCTCCATCGTCCGCTCCCCTCACCACTTAACATTCGCTCCCTTACTTCCTACTAATATTATCTAGGCCCTTTAAATTTAGCAAACATTTTTACTATAATTGCGACGACTACAAAGTTTGCCTTCATTAATATTTATATTCATTGGATGAAAAAAATTATAATCATCTTATTTAACTATAAAATGGGACGAATTTGATGTACACAATCTTAAAAACATATACGTACACTGTTTTTATTGCCTAAAGAGACGATCTCTTTATTAACTTATTAAATAAGATATGTCTATTTTCACATTAAAAAGCTACGTTATCGGTGAGTAACATAGGATACATTTTTTATTTTTACTTCACGCGGGCGAAGTCGCCAGCAACAGCTAGTCAATAAATAAAACAATTAACCAACTTTTAGTATAAATAAGAAACAATGACAATCAAAATAAACGAGTTATCCCTCAGCGTGTATCATAACTGGCGATAAAAAGTCATCGCATTAATAAAAGTCAATCATGATAAACATACTTCACATTTCTGTTTGTTCTAGAATGTTCAGTGTAAAGTAAAAAATGGGAAATTAATAATTTTCAATCTCAAAATTAAAGTAAAAGTTAAAAAAACATTTTAATGCGTACAGATTACGCGCACATATACGTAGAGAGCTTTATTTTTTCATATTTCGTATAAACTTGTAACAATAAAACTTCCATAGAACATAATAGCTGGCAAAGTGGCCTAATAACAAAGTGTTAATCCCCTCGCCGCGAACTGTATCATTCATGATATTTTACGAGGCACATGGAGTGTAAACACAACGCAAAACTTTGCCAACTTTCATTACGAGAACACGCTGAAATTAATCAACAATTAAGTATATCACATATCAGTTTTATTTGGGTTAATTCCTTGTACAATCTGATTGTACTCCTTTTTTATACTTTTATATGTCTTGAAGTTAAAATAATAAGCCCCAATATATTCAACTAAATTGTTCAATTATTTATTTATCATTTATTCAAAGTATTTATTTATTTTAGTCTCAAAATAATTGTTATGTTAAAGTAAGATTCTTGCTTTAAAAATCATCATAAAAATATCAATATTAAAAGTAAGATTATATTTACAGATTTAGTTTGAAAGATCTAAAAAGATCACAAATTAAATATAATACTATACTAATTTTCTTTATCCCCGAATTAACCAAAAAATGCAGCATTTATTCATTAGCAATTCCACGATAAAAATATTATAATTTTTATTTTACATTTTTAATACTATTTAAGTTTCAGCTAGGGCAATAAAACTTAATGAATGCTTTTATTTGAGAGCCGCGCGAAAACAATGACACACTATAGTAAATAGATAGGTTTCCAGGAATCGCCGCCATCGCCATGTTACAGCGAACTTTTACACAATAGGCATTTTATTGACAGCTAGAAAGCCGATAGGTACAAGGAACAAAGCAATAAAAAGCATACAATTTTACCAGTAAAAGTATTAAACGGGTTTCTTATCCTTTTTTTACTTTTTATAATTACATAAATTATTAGGGCCATTTGCAACAACTGCAATTTTCTTTTTGAATCCGCTTATTTGTTTATAATGTTGTGCTTTTGCCGACAAAATTCAGTGCAGGTTTTTTTATAATTTTAATTTTTGCAAAGAATGCAGTTTACAAGAAGGTATTCCAATTGATGATATAAGTATTGGAACAGGCTTTTCAGTTTACAAATTATTTAAGATTTGTATAATATTTACTGTACGCAATATTAAAAATGCACAAATCGTTTTCGCTTTCGTCCTCTTTTGTATGCGGCGTATGATTATTGTTGTTGTCGAGTCATATATGGGACACTCACTCCGGGGCTCGGAGCCTACCCAAGTTAAAGGTGAAAAAGTTATAAAATAAACTAAACTGTGCCTAAAAATAAAATATAAACATTTAAATATTTATTGATACCTATTGGCAATTAATTTAAATACAATTAATTATATTGTCGTGTGGTTTTGAGGCTGTTAATAGATAGCGTAAGTGATTGATCATGTGAAAAATGTCTCAAGAGAAATGTCAACTATGCCTACCCTATATATTTTTGTGAATCTCTTTGCTTCAGTAGCAAGTCGTAAGAACTCTGGATAAATCACCTTGTCATAGTCATGGGGATCGAACTTGGACGCATATATTTCGGTCCATCAATCGTTTAACTACTACGCCACATACGCTCTCTCTCTTTCATATCATTGTAGATAATGAAAAATCGTTATAAAATATTTTTTTTAAATTATAATTACTTGGCCTCATTGACATACATTTTGTTAAACCATTCTGTCTACACTTCTTTATAGATAATAAATCTATATATATAAAAGAAAGTCGTGTTAGTTACACCATTAATAACTCAAGAACGGATTTTCCGATATGGCTAAAAATTGGTGAAGACGTAGCTTAAAGCCAGGACACGGACATAGGGTACTATTTATTCTGTTCGAAAGCGATGGATGGATGGATGTTTGTTAGAGTTTGTAGCCTAAACGGGTAAACGGATTTCCATGAAATTTGGTATAGAGGTGGAGGATAGTCTGGAAGAATACATAGGCTATTCACTTTTGTTTTTTTTATTTCCATGCGGACGGATTCGCGGGCGAAAGCTAGTGTCTTATATAGGTAATTCAATTCGCGAGAATGTCTCAACAAGAAAGTATTGATTGACAAGCTCAACCCTTTTCTATGAATATCAATAAATTTATCTAACAACATTTTATATCTGTTAAATCTGGAAAGTATAAACAAAACATACATTAAATATTAACATAGTTTAAAATTCTATCAACTAGCTCGAACCTTATCAAAATTTACAAATTCAAATGATTGTCCCGAGACACAGGAAACATGTATAATGTTAGTGCAAGGTGTACACAGGTGGCATTAAAACAATTTAATTTATTTTAACATGTTATATGTACTTATAAAAATTGAGGGGAACAAAAAAGAATCTGACATTTAAAGCGATCCCACTTATAAAAAGTCAAATTGGTACCTTTAATCTACTTGTGCTTAAGGCTGTTACGACTTTGGAATAATCTTTTGAATGTCATTACGAAATCTGGCATGTGATACCGAGTTTAATTTTTTATGTTCTTAAGATCTCTAATAAATTTGCTAACATTTCTTGAAACCGTACCAAATAAGCTAGAAGCTAGAAGCTTGAGGTAGGATATGGTTCATGCCATTGCATGAATGACGGATTCGAAGACACGACACGTCTTACGATTAACGTTGAGCGATATGTTGATCATTTTTTCTTATCGTGAGGTCGTCTGGTTGATAATGCATACAAGCTTTAATATCTTGTATCTGCAATAAATACATAAAAATATAAATTTGTCGAAAACAAGTTATAGTGTGTAGCATTCCTGTATTTATTATTGATTGACCAAAACAACATATTATTTTTATTTGCACAATAATAAAACTGCATTAAAAAACAAACACATAAAGGGAAAACGCTATGACGTAGACGCATATATTTTAACGGACGTATGTATAATGAAGTGCTACCTAGTTGTAATTTTAATGCAATAATGTTGCAATTCCATAGGTACTATCATAATCTACAGACATATAAATTATATGCGACTTTATTATACGAGCCCAGGTGTAAAATAGGTCGTCGTGTGAAATTTTCTCTGAGCGATTTTTTCTAACTTCCTTATTTTGTCTATCTGTATAAAATATTAAGCTCTTCTACTATAGTAAGTCGCGTTACTTATAGCATTTTTAAATTATGAACCAATAAACTATTTTAGCTTTTTAAATTCATAGATATTCTGTTTTAAATTCGAAGAAGTTATAAGCAAAATAGTCTAATTGTTAAATGATGCAAAAGAGTTCGTCTATCGCTGAGTTAAATAAGATTATTCCTTCTTTGTACAATTATGTTCCATAATTTAAATTTGTAAAAGTAATTCTGTGTCATTTGTCAAGTGAGATTATAAATTCTGAAAATTTTTGTTATTTTTATTAGTTTTCAAATAACAATGGGTCGTGGCAAACCCGTGTGTGAAGGGCTTCGAAAGCTAATAGTTTGTGAAATCTCCTTTGATACATGTAAAAGAGATCATTTAAATTGGACTTTCGACCAGTGGCGTAGTATCGTATGAGAGGAAAAAAGTGTTTCGGAATAAAAACTATTGGCTGTCTGGGAGTCAGTTACGCCTGAGGATTGTGCAGCGTTGGTTGCAACCATGCCTCTTCGCATTACAGCTGTCATTGAGAGCAAATGCGACACAATCAAGTGGTAGACGAACTGTTTTGCGCCAGTGACAAGGGTAGACAAATACTTTTGCATGAAGTTTTTTAGATTTTTTTTATGTTATATAAAGTTATTATTTCAGTTATGTTAAAATAACCTTTTAAATATTCCTCAAATTGTGGTTTACTTTTTATTAAATTTTCTTAATTATTTTACCAATAATTACTTTCCATATTTTGCGCTTTGCACTATTTTCCATACCAGATGAACTATGTGGCATGAGGGCTCGTATACAAAATAACATTAATGTTAAGGGAACTTGTTGTCTAGTTGCAATTATTGACCAAACCTAGTTAGCATTTTTGGTCGATTATTACGTCAGCGGAAACCCTCTTTAACATTTCAAACCGGATACAACAAATCATTTTGAAGCACGGTACAGTTGCAAAATGTGCATGAAAACACGTACGTTTTAAGTACGGGATAAACTAAAACTGCATTAAAAAACGCTGACGCAGAGGCATATATTTTAACGGACGTATAATGAGGTCCTACCTAGTTGTAATGTTAATGCAATTCATATGCGACTTTATAAAAAAACACCAATGTTAAGGGAACTTGTTGTCTAGTTGCACTTGACCAAGCATAGTTAACCTTATTGGACAATTTATGAAAACTTTTTCCAAATTAGTCGATTACAAGTATCATTAAGCACAGACTTTTCCATTAGTTTTGCTTTGTAATTCGACTTTGTAAGCATTTAAGTTGTCAAATCGTTTCTGAATTATCTTTCAATAATTATGAATTAAATCTAGAACTTTCCAAGTAAAAAATGTAACTAACGCCATCTATAAGAACCAATTAGTCTAATAAAATGTAATAAACTACCATCTTTATATAATCATCTCTAGCATTCCCTTTGAAATATCAGAATAACAATACATTTTTTCTCGATTGTTACGTCAGCGGAAACCCTCTTTAATATTTACAACCCGATAAAACAAATCGTTTTGCAGCACGGTACAGTTGCAAAACATGCACGAACACACGAATTTTTTAAATTACGGGATAAACCATCAGTTCTGTATTGTCTAGTAATAATTTTCGACCGAGCTTACCAAATAAAACATTTTTATAGAAGCAAACATATATCAAACTATTGATTAATTTATCTTAGTGTAAATGAATTAACTTAAAAAAAAAAGTGATCATGATGACTTTGGAATATTTTCTAAAATTTCATTTCAATCTAAAAGATATATAATTATATAACTCTTTTAGCATTTTTTTTAAGAATTCAGGTATGTCCTGCTATATTTCTGAAAACGTGGTAAGCGTAGTTTCTTTGTAGAAGTCACATTGATAAAGGAAATTTTGCGAACGTCCCAGTTCTTACATATTGTAATTTACGGTAAACGAGCAAATTATATTAACACTCCTATAACTTTCAATTCTGTTTACATGAATTTCAAACTGTATTGTCTTCTATCAATACCTATAAACGCTATTACTTTTAATCCGAATTATCTCAAAATAAATTGTATTGTTGCAGAAATATAAACAAGTGCAGTACAAAAAATTATCAAATGGTTAACATTTAGCATAGTGAATGCTGCAATTCTATAGTAGAACTTTAAAAGTCGCCCCAAGTTTCAAGTCTATTGAAGCATCCAAATTGCGCGACGTTGTCAAATTTACAAGACTGCACCAAAAAAATGCATCTAGCAACAACGCACTCCCCACCAAGTTAGAGACGCTCACGCACACAGAGACATTTTGTGCATACCGCGTTCACACTAAGACGTTATATGACTTAACAACACAATGATTCCGAGAAATGCTCGACACACTACTGCAGATGTGCTAGTGTGCAATTATCTGTAGAAAAACTTCTAGCTAACACACACAGACGTCTCGAAAACAATGATGCGTTGGCGCAGCGTGCAATTTAGGATACCATACTAAACTTTAGAATCTCAAATATTTTAAATTGAGTTAATGTTGCAGACACGTGCTAAATGTTTTATATTTTATCCTTGTAGATAAAATGTTGGTTGGACGGGCTTTTTCCAAAGTTAAAACCTCTTTTTATTAAGATATCCACGTGGTGTTTTAGCAATAATGTAATCTGAATATATAGCAACTTTACATTATAAAATATTGTGTTTGTATAATTGGAAGTTATTGTATGTATTAAAGATTAATTAAGGAAAAAACAAAAAAGATAGGTTTTTGCTTTAATTTAATGTGTATTTAAATAAGCATAATGTGTAAAAAAAATAACCTTATAAAAGATTTGAACCGGAATAGTTTTATTTTATATCGATTCGATTGTCTAAATCTAAAGATTCACACGATGGATGCAAGCATGAGCAACAGCAAGGGATGGGGTGCGTAGGAATGCAGTATGAATAAAAAACGATACAGTTAGACGCGGGGGTGGCGATGGTGAGCGCTGAGACCGGTTCTGAAGGCTTATCACGAATATTCGGAAGAACGTTTTCGTAACGTCATCGACAAAATGTATGCTAGATTTGTGCAGCGCCCCTACCGGGCGTAAAGTACACCAACAAATCTCATAGAAATTTATCGATAACGTTACGAATTCTCGCACTGATACACAAATATTCGTGATAAACCCATGTTCTGAGGCCAGAACAATCACTGTTATTTACCACAATGCCTTAAAATGAATGCCAAATGGTGAAGCGATTTTTTGTTTTAAATGTTTCTTAACTATGTAGTGCTTTAGCATTTTGCGTATAATTTATATCAACAACTTATCCATTAATTAAGATCACGCATAACTAAACTACAATTGTGACCTTAAAAAGAAACAGAATGAGGTATAATTCTTTAGTAGACACTTCGTAATTTTATTACTTCTACAATTTAAAAGCCTAACCCTTTGTACGAAATACGAATGTCGTAGTTTTCATCAATATCCTATTACTTATATGTAGTAATATCAGCATAATTGGAGGAATCTATACTAATATAATAAAGCGTAAACACACACTTCTTTGTTGCCTAAGATGTCTGCAATTACAGCATATTTTTGAATAATTCTTTTTTTAATAAAAAGCTCTACACTTACGTCACGCTTTAGGCTGTATATTTTCACGCCATTAAATTTAAGGGGTAAATATTTTGGATAAAAACCCTAATGTGGGAAAGAGACCATAAGTTGCTTCCAACATCAAGGAAGCAATATTGCCATGGTTTGTCATCGTGTCATGATGTCATTTTGACATTTGCAATTGATAATTTGACAAATGTAGGTAAACAATGAAATAAAGTTTTTATAATTTCACGCGGATGAAGCCGCATGGGAACAGCTAGTCTTATAATATATCACCTTGTTCTACATGCGCAAGAACTTTGTAAAGGTACAATTTTTTTTGCTCCTTTTCATCCACTTCGAGTTGTTTTTTAATGAAAAATGGCATTGTTTATTCTTATTTTAAGACCCATCGTACCAAAATTATTTTAAATGAATAAAATGTTAGAAAATAATACTGATTCAACTTCGTGTCAATGTACGTTAGTTTCCTTCAATAGTCCTTTTTGTAAAAATTCTTGTAGAACTGGTTATTTCTTAAAAATAAAGTGCATAATTTGTCCCTCTAAATGGTGAATGCTAACATATCGCCTATTCGCATCGTGAATGTTATATGTCGTGCAAGTTTGGTATCTTATTATACCAGACTAAGTGTCAGACGATGAGGTCGCATACGATTATTTCTTTTTATACCAAGTTGCCACAACGGTACGACAAAAAGACGAGAAAAAAATCAATTGCAAGTTTATAAACACCCGTATATGTCAAATACAGAATACATAAATTGTTTGGACGATATTTATTCAAGGATAAGTATCAAGGTTATGGAAATATCAATTACTTTGGTATTTACACAATCGGAAAATTTTTAAACAATATCATGCGCAGATCGCTTATGCTCTTTTGCAGTGAACCCAGAAAACTCGTATCGTTCCGATAAACAAAGACATTATTCATAGCTTCTAGAACTTAACAGTTATCTACGAGTATATAGTCTGAAAAACATTTTGCGTTATTTTAGTTGTACAAATTACTATTTAATACGATTCTGACCAACCTCTTTCGACATTCACATATTTTAAAATAGTGTTCATGTTATATATTTTACTAGCTTTCGCCCGCGACTCCGTCCGCGCGGAATTATAAATAACCAAAGTAAGTAACCTATGTGTTCTTCCAGACTATCCTCTACATCTATACCAAATTTCATCGAGATCCCTTCAGCCGTTTAGGCTACAAACTCTAACAAACATCCATCCATCCATCCATGTATCCAAATTTTCGCATTTATAACATCAGTAAGATATGTGAGGCTAATAAATTTTAATTACAATTATGTATTTGTTTTAACCTTCTCTTTTAAACTAAAAGCTAACAACGCACCTGCAACTCCTTTGATGTTGTGAAATGTCCGTTGAAGGTAATGATCACTTAACATTTGGTAAACCACCCGCTCTTTTAAAAAGACCTTCTTTTAAAAGAATTTTATTTATAAAGAATAATTATACATTCTGAAAATGTAATTAGAAATTACTACATACTAATATACTAATTATACTAATATTATAAATGCGAAAGTTTAGATGGATGGATGGATGTTTGTTAGAGTTTGTAACCTAAACGGCTGAATGTATCTCGATGAAATTTGGCATAGATGTAGATGATAGTCTGGAAGAACACATGGGCTACACACTTTTGTTTTTTTTTAATTCCACGCGGACGGAGTCGCGGGCGAAAACTATTATACTAATATTATAAATGCGAAAGTTTAGATGGATGGATAGATGGATGTTTGTTAGAGTTTGTAGCCTAAACGGCTTAATGTATCTCAATGAAATTTGGCATCGTCGTAGGAGATAGTCTGGAAGAACACATAGGCTACTCACTTTTGTTTTTTTTTTTAATTCCACGCGGACGGAGTCGCGGGCGAAAGCTAGTATATTATAAATGTGAATGCTTAAATGGATGTTTGTTAGAGTTTGTAGCCTAAACTGCTGAATGGATCTCGGTGAAATTTGTCATAGGTGTAGAGGGTAGTCTGGAAGAAGTCATAGGCTGCTAACTCTTGTTTTTTTTTTATTCCCCGCGGATGGGTTGGCAGGCGAAAGCTAGTGTTATCTAAAACAACAGCATTGTATTTTATAATCCAATATGAAAATAAAAAATCCTATATTTTAGAATGTTGTATCATTAAATTTTAGTATCAATTAATAAACTTGGTAGCCTAAAAAGTATGTGGAAGTCTGAATAAAAGATCGCTCAAGCAACTGGCACGAAAGATGTCTATCGTCATATCAGGAACCTATATTTTATATTGTAGAAAATATTAATCAATATAGCCAACCCTATATCTCTTAAAGCCAGAATTGAGAAAAATTGTTCGTCGATTTTAAAGAAATGTCAACCGCATTACCTACAACATAGAGTCTAATTTTCTTGATAGTCTATATCAACTTAGGGTCACCGCTACTTTAAAACTAGTAAAGTAAGGCGATGATCCATGTTCATTATACATTAGTCGTAGATGATGAAATAAACGCCTTCTTCCCTTAAAAGTAAAAGAAAGAAGAAAAGAAAATTTGGATTGATTTTTCTAATACCTAAGCATTAATACTTACTACTAGTACTTGTGCTAATAACATATGGAGCGCTTTTCGTATTTTTGGTATAAACCGTATTTAAAAAAAATAACATCTAATTGTCGTTCGGTTTCACTTATAAAGCCGCAGTTTTTTCCAATGTTGGTTTTAAATTTAATCGTCCGAGGTGATGTATTATTTCAAAGTTGCTTTTACTTTACAACAAAGAGAAGAAAATTAATGAGAGAATAAGGTTCTGAAGTGTTTTACTTTTAAATACGATATGTGTTAAATTTGAACCGATCTCCCCGAGGGTGGTTGGTCATCAATTTGGCGAGCGCGGGGTTTGAGGGACTTAAGCGGGGGAGAGCTCTGCCTCGTCTAACCCCTTATTTTACATTTCACACTCCGGGAAAATCGTTAGAGAAATCTGCGTAACGTGTATGTCCAAGACATACGCACACTACGCACTTGCGTGTGGTTGTGTGCGTGCGTCCGAGCTCCCCCCCCCGGCCTCCGCCCGCACTCCCCCCACACCCCTGCTATATCGACGAAACTTCAAGAAATCCTCTTACCTATATGGACATGCCTACCTACTCATATGTTATTACGTATTCAAAGTTTTATCGAAAAAAATATTGGAAACTACTGAACTACTGAACAACTACTACTTTTATTCTTGTATTTTTATTATTTTTTCAATAAAACTTTTCATTTGTAACGATGTCTTAGTAAAATATTACAAAGAACTATATCTAAACGAAATGTTGGCAATTTTAATTCAGATCATCATATTAGTTTTTTCTTTCCTTTTATCTTTTTCATGATAAGAAAATAAAAAATGATATAACAAAATATGATTGGATTAGCCTTTGAGGAAAATCAAAAGAATTTTGTAAGAATACGTTGGTAGTTGTTGCAAAATATGTATAATTTAGGGAGGTGTTTAAATTAATCAGGCTTGTTTAAATTAGAACGGTGTTCAGGGACTCGAGAGGACAGACGCGGAAGCGGGCACGGGGGACGCAGAACAAGAGGCCAGGCGATCTATTGAAAGATGTCGCCGCAGGGTGGCGTTCGGAGTGGTCACATACATTATTACCGTACAATGTCGCTATGCAAATGTATGTAGGAAGGCTTTGTGTATACGCACTTACGCATACGGGGCGGCGGGCGCCGTCTCCACATAATCCGGACCAACTCCCCCTGGCCGGCGCTCGCCAAAGATGCTTCTATGTATGTGAGTGTACACACGGGCCACTTTCTCTTGCAGCTCGCCACTGGCTTTTAAGAGGGTGGCGGGTGTAAGCGAGGGTGGCACGCGTTACGTACGGGTGACCACCGGCTTGGGAACGCGCTTTCTACGTTCACTTCGTAGCACGCTTTAAAGTCCACTGGTACAAGCCCTACTTCTGAAAGTGAAACTAGAATACCAACTTACCAAGTCGTTTGCTTTAGTAAAAGAACTGGTGAATTTCGTCTCGACTAATTATGAAATAACTAAATTAATAAAGTATTGCAAATTTTGTGTCTACCTGGCAGAAAGCAAGCGTAGGCACTGCTCTCGGCCAGAACGAGTATTCGGGGGTCTTGTTTAATTGAGTATACTCAACGCCCTCGCCGAATGATAATCCTCTGTTACCGAAATACCTGTAATAGATGTTAATTAGAGCGCCACCCCGCGCCGCGCCGTCCTGCTAAGAAAAATATAATTTGAACAGGTCGTAATTAGAGATGTTTGCCTAACTGTAGAACAAATATTTTCTTAATTTTTAATATTTTTTCCTCTTTCCAGAGGTAGGGTCGGGTTTAAGCATATTTATTTAAGCGGGAGTTTCTCAAGGCTGCAGGGCAAAATTATTAATACTCGTTTTTTTTTGAGTAAGTAAAGAAGCGACAGTGAAATTTTTAAAATGAAGGACTATCTCTGCGTAGTCGTAACTGTCGGTTCAGATGAGAGGTGACAAGTTTTGAATATGCATAGGAGTCGAATATGTTTATTGATGTCATCGGAATGCATTAAATTGACTCGGATGATAAAATTGAGCTGGAGGCTCGGGGATCGAGCGCAGGGCGGCCACGGCTCGTTTGAATCGAACGCACGTCCGGGCCCCTCCACCCCGGGCCGGGGGTGTGTAGTGGACTTTTCGCTTGGCTTGATATATATTTTCCATTCCTCCCGATGTAGGCTACTGCGGCTGTAGGTTCCGGACCGCGGCGTTGGTGCGCTACTCGCATTTACATGCGCCGCTCGGACGCCTACTCCATTGATTATCGTCTCCAGTCCCCCAAAGTTTTACTTATATTACACCAATTTAATCTTATTCACGATGCCCTTAAAATTTTAAGTTTTCTAAAATATCAAATAATAGTTCAATAACAAAGATATGAAATGTGGCTTTTCATTCGAAATTACGAAAGGTATTATTTATTGTTTAAATTTTATAAACAAAAAAAGTACACAGGCTTTAACTAGTTTTGTATCACAAAATGTCTACTGCAGGAGCAACCACTTGGTAACTCACTGGTTACGTTTTTTTCTTCTCTCGAATATATCCAAGTCTACAAATCATGTAAAGTAAATGATACTACGGTATCGTGGTAAAAAAGGCAATGTAAATATCGACTCTGAAAAATATTTCAAATGCAATCTACTTGTCATAGATTTATTTTTCAATACGTGTGAAATCTGAATTGCATATAGTCTACTGCATTGAATTTAACCCTTGTAGTGACACTGCATTTGATTTCATTTATATTCTGTATAAGGGATCTAAAATATATTTTATGTTGTTGTGAAGCGAAAGCATTATGCTAAACATAAAACCCAAGCATTCATACTGCTCCTAGAGTAATTAAGTGATTCTACATCAACAATGCAAAATAAATACCAGGGAAAAATGTTTGCAGATTAAAATGTTATAATTAATAGTAACAAGATGTATTGCTTGTCTATACACTTGTCTTAATCCCTACCCGGGAATATTCGTCGTGGAGCCAGTATCTTTAATAAACAAGTCGATTCAGATCCAAGGTAAAATGAGCGTAATTTTTATTTCCATAGAGGTTATATTCGCCTGTCCTTACTATCTAACGTCGCCATTGCGATTTAACAATTAAAATAGAAAATAAAATCCTATCGCATCCGTTCTTCCAAGAATTGAAACCTTATATTGCAATGAATTGTTTTTAAATATTATTGTAGAAATAAAATAATGCTACTTTGCTACAGACACCACTTGTAATGTTATCTTTAAAATCATTTATTCAGAAAACTTTTTTTTCGCTAATTGGGAAAACGCATTACGAATTTTGTTTACACAAGTTTCCGATTACGTAAGGGGGTGAAAGAGGGTGTGGGTAGTCAACTGATGCGTTTTCCCTGTTTTCACTTTCATCGGAGCCGGTTCGCTGTCCCTGTGGCTATTTTTATATTGTATAACCTACTACAATTTATCGAGGTCATGTTTAGTCGAAAAAAAGGAAAACATCCTCATTATTTACTAACAAAATATAAATAAACGGCAATGTGTTTTAAATCTCTATTATTATACACTTTTGAGTAGTTTGTGTTTTGGTCAAGTATTTTATTATTTAAGGTAATGAGTACCTAATCATATTAGGTACAATTAAAATGGCCAAGTAGTTATATGTACGTTTTACCGCTTTTCTTTATAATATTTGCGTTTATCTCCTTTGAAACTAAAGGGTAAATAAAACGTTAGAATTGATAAGAGATGTAATAAGATCTATGGGGAGGTAGATTTATTTGATTTTAAAATTGATACCCAAGCCGTAAGTATATTTATAAGAGACAATTGGTCAGTAAATACTTCAAATCGATATAACTAAATAGAACGTTTCTATGTCCAATATGTAAGCAATTTTCCAAACGAATCCCTTTCCCAACCTGTTCCATTTCCTATATCTGCATAATAGATAAACTTATATACTACGTATGTAAATAACTGCTTCGCGGGCTATAGTACGGGGCCCCAATATATAGTTTAAAGCTATACTTATATATTGACTTGACAATACTAGCCCCCTCATACCAGGATATTTTACTTTCTCTGGACGAGGCCCCTCAGGCGCGTCCTATACACCGGAGAAGGGGGGCGACCCTCTTGCCTTTTCGGCCACCCCCCGGACCCACCTCACGCATAGTATACACCATACAGAGAACTAACTCTGCCAGTCTCTATAAACTCCTTCATGTGTGTGTTTATATATAATCTACTTATTTAAATACGCAATTTAGAACGTAGGTACC
Organism: Papilio memnon; assembly: GCA_003118335.3. Taxonomy (NCBI): domain Eukaryota; kingdom Metazoa; phylum Arthropoda; class Insecta; order Lepidoptera; family Papilionidae; genus Papilio; species Papilio memnon. Next base: position 1,360,009 of record LD688961.1, read on the forward strand.
TATTCCGAGTTAAGCATGTAAGCACGCACGGAGCTTAAATCAATTTAACAAGGAATTTTCTTTGTTTGAATAAATCCGAATGGGCAGTAAGCTTTTTTTTTAATATACTTAATCTCTACTTGTGTTACTTAATCTTTGCTTTTTCTATGAAAATCTGAAAGAAATGCTAGTAATATGTAAACCGTACTGGCACGGCTTAAAGGTATTGTTCTAAGCGGATGACCCTGTAAAATTTTTAGTAGTCGTAGTCTATTCCATCCACAACAACAATTTCAATTAAGATATAATAGAAAGTCTCTTTAGCGCAATAAAGAACATAAAATAAATCTTGTTTTTGCTTCATTAGTATTAATTAAATTGTAAATAAAATTCACAGACTTCATCTTATCAAGGAAATTATATTAAGCAACGATCATTTTAGTCTAAAGGCGACCTCTGTAGCTATAAAATCGGGTTCGGTTATTGTTAACAATGAATTGATGAAGGAAATCATCACCTCATAATTCTTTCAGTATGTTCGCTGTATAACACTTCATTGGTAGCTGGGTTTTTAGACGAGAACTTAGCTCATATACTTTTACCTAGTTACTTTACAGCTATGGTCATCCTGTGAAATATCTGACAGTGCGTGTGCGCATTTCGTTTCATCCCTTCAGTTAAGATTTTAATTTATCTGCTCGAAACGCGTATAAAAGCATTCAAGCAACATTTACGAATTTTTTATCGTACAATTATTAAAATTGAAATTAATTTCCGAAACGTTTTAAATTAAAGCTCTATAAGGAAATGTAGACGAATTCTTCGTCCTTCGTGATCCTAGACTCATTGGTAAGAGGGTGTCGCGACGTTGCCGTACTGTGTGGGCGCATCGCATGCTGCGATTTGTGCGTTGCCACACCGTACAACAATGTTGCACACAGAACATTTTTTTTTATGATTCAACAACAATATCCTATTTTATATTGCATTGCTTGCAACTTTGAGGTTATTCGACATGAATTTGGAATATACACAGCTTTCTATGACAAGTATTCTAGCGTAAGTTACTGCTTTAAGCGTTCTTAAAGTTTTTGGTGCATGTAAAGAAGAGTGACTATATTTATAGCTATCGAAGAAAGCTCATTAGAAATTAATATTTTCAAAGCCATAATGTAATATTCAACTAAAAGTAATTTCACAATAAAAGGAAAGTAAGTATATTGCTCGCTTAGAAATATAATCTGTACTAAAATTAAAGAGATCGGGATACTTTTGAATAAAAACACCACATGCTACAAAAATGCTTCCAGTTATCTTCCCCTTTCCGCTGTGTTAAATAAAATCTCATTAAACAATACTTAAAAGTTTTACACTGCGCTAGACAACGTTTTTATTATTATTATTTAGAATTGACGCAGTAACCATAAGAATAATTTTTGTTATAATGAATCCCGTAACTGTGATGGTTAAAAGTTAATATTACGCTACTCTTCGAATGCTTTTATTTTATATTTAAAAAAGTTGTAGACATGGTAACTTAAATCGCGCCATCTAGTAACAAATAACATAAATACGAGAACAACTTTTGTGTGAAGGAGAGTTTGAACTTGGTTATATTTTAATGTTATTCTAAACTAGAATTTAAATCAAACATCACATATATTTTTTCGGCTAAAAGTTATAACCATGTTTTTATGACTTACACTAATTTTTTTACTTGACTTACTTCTAGTTTTGGACAAAAGACCTTCAAAGAATTGTCCTAGTGCCATCTATTAACACGGTCTAAAACTATTACAATGCCGATCGTTGGTAGTTTATAATATCGTCAATAGATGGTACTAAAAGTAATATGTTAAAATTTATTGTTTGGAATTTAAAAATGTAATATTACTAACTTTCGCCCGCGACTCCGTCCGCGTGGAGCTAAAAAAACAAAAATAGGTAGCCTGGTGATCCATCACACAGGGCGCCACTCTAGTTTGGACACCAGTCCCCTTCCCAAGGGGAAAATTAATAAAGTTCTTTACTTTTTTTGATGCGTTCTACCTAAGGATAGACTATCCTTTACATCTACATGAAATTTCATCGAAATCGCTTCAGTCGTTTAGGCTAAAAACTCTAACATCCATCCATCCATCTAAACTTTCACATTTATAATATTAGTAACGATTGTTTACTGCAGGTCACTGTCGATTTTTTTTTATTTAATTTAAACGGTAAAGTACGTGTACCTCTTAGTTTTCTTTCTTATCTCAAACATTATCAATGTGAGTTACAGTAGTAAAAAATATCACGATAAAATATATATTATATATATATATATATATATATATATATATATATAAGTTATTTATATAATATTATATAATATATATATATATATATATATATATAATAAGTTATGTCTTTATAGATAAGTTAATCACAGCATAGTGCTAAGTTACAAGGTTAAGAAATTAATCTTAATGATAATGTAAAAATTAAAGTATTAAATTTAACAATCCCAGCATTCCATAACAATCAGGCTTTCGGATAACCTTACACAGGTGACCGACTGAAGGAGATGTCACTTGTCAGAAAACATGAACGAAACACTCACCTCTACAAATGAAAAGGCTACCGTGACATTTGGTGCCCATTTGATTTTCGCCGTTTTAACCTTGATGATCGCTTTAGTGAAGATTCAAAATTATAATAGAGATATAATTACTGCCATTAACATCAACAGACATCAGTCGTAAGCAAAATATGTCTATCCAAGCAATAACCTATTCATTTATAGAGATCAATGCTACGAAGTTATAAGATATTTTTCTGTTTTTTAACTTAACTTTAGCTAGAAGTCAAATTGATTTAATTCGAACATAATTTAATAAAGACATATCCATATGTGACACGTTCATTATAATAATTTGCAACAAATATCTATAAAATAACCTAAAAAAAAGATAATTGATGCTGCATGCAGTGTCGTATTCAGAATTTTATTTTCGTTATTTATAGTTTATATTAAAATAAATAAATGTATATTTTTAAATTTTTCCAATCACACGAGTCTGTTACATGACAACATTTTATTGAACCAAGGTTCCTCGCGTCTCTTAACTTGTAACGCCATCTGGTTGTAATTCAAGATTTCCAGCGGATTTCCGTTTTACATGTTGTTTAATTAATATATTTTTCCATTAAAATTTTGTTAATTATAATATTAAATTATAATTTTTCTTGTGACATATACTTGAGTGTGCGGAAAATCTTGAAAACGTTTCTTATACGTTTCTAAAACTTATGTGTTGATAAATTTTGTTTTGTAATAGATTTAAAGCTGACATTGTTTTTTAATACCCAGTGCATAAAACATGAAAATCATATGTAGAAGTAGTGTTTTCCAAGATATTTTTATGGTGAGATTAATTACTCATATAAGCTGTGTTCTTTTTAGTTTTGCTTTAATGTTTGGACTATGGAGATTTCTTTTTCTATTTGTGTTTATGGTATGAATAAATAAAAATACTTACTTTATTATATTCTAGATGTATACAGTTCAGAAGGAACTATGTTTTTAAATAAACATCTGTGCTTTTTAAGTTGCAAGTTAAGGAAGAGTTGTATTGCTTTCAATGTTGTTTGTTCTGTTGCATGTTTGCCAACTTATATGTGATGAAAATCAGTATCTAAAAATTATTTATAAACTGTGAAACTTAACTGGGGTGAAGCAAAATAAAATTTGTATTTTATTTGTAATCGGTATATTATACACGAATAGGCAAGGAGTGAATTAATAAAAATATGCATTCTCCTAAGAGATAAAACACATTTTTGGAATAAGGTGTTAACTCCATCTAATACAAGTGCCTATTGATAACATTAAAATTGAAGTCAAAAATTTTACATTTATAGCAGTATCAACTAAAAATAGCATAACAAATATTAAAAATAACATGATCATTGTTTTTTGGATAGCAAATTACAGTACAAATGTCCTTTAGTATAGATATTATAATATCATCTAAGCAAGATAAATAAAAATAACATTTTAGCATTACTTTTTATTTTATTTTGCCAATTTTAACACCAAAATGTTTAAATCTAAATCATGTTGTAAGATGCATGAAGTGACATTTGGTAGCTTTGGTTATGTATTTTTGAGAAAGTACAATAAGCATTAATCAATACAATATCTGATAGTTTGAAATTATTTTTGAACCTGATTTAATTTCAATCTCAAAACTTATTTCCGTATTTTTATGTTAAAACAATAGAAGATCACAAAGGATTTAAAAAGCATTCAAATTTCGAATACGCGATTATCTTTGACAATAGCCACTAATTAGATATTAATGTATAACTACTCTATGACACATATGCACTACGTTTACTTTTAATGAAATATGCATAGTCAAATAGTGTACAAAACGAATTGTGCTTGAAGCGTTTCATAGTTTAGCTACGTCTATATAACCATACAAAATAAATATTAAGATTGTTCACGGAAATAGATAGTGATAGACACATAGATAGAATTTAGGTAGAGCTGTAAATTTTAAGTCTCCAAGATAAAGATTTCCGAATTCAATTTAAATAATTCGTAAAATAATTAAACATTAAACTGAATGATATAACAGCCATTAAAACAGAATTTTAAAGAGGAATTTCTGCAAGTTTGACAACACAATTTCTGTTCAGATATCGAAAATGTTCATACCATTTATAGAATCGAGGTACAAAAAAATAGATTCTTAGAAGAGGCCATAGACGGACTGCTTAAAACAAAAGAAGAATTACTTGACGTTTGTATTACACAGACCACAGTTTGCAGTCGGCGGCCGTACGCTGACCGTTTAAAGTTGTCGGGACTGATTGCTCAAAGCAGTTCGCATATGGCAACCCTTAAAGGAATTTTGTGACAATAGAAAAATTATATCTAAACTAAATTAATAATAAATATAACTAGAAAATGGACTAATTAACAAGAATAGTAACAGGTTAGTTATCATAATGTGACTCGAAATAATGTAATGTAGGGTATTTCTGTAGGAGCTAAATAAAGGTACTTTTTCTCTGTTTTTTCTTTCGAATGCCATTTCGTGATATGTTAATCAACACCCTGTTAGCGGGGTACACCATTGATGAATATTGATCCCTCTTCTTGTGCATCAGTCCTTTTGTTGCCCTTAATCGAATCCTTGATAAGACAAAATTCAAAAATAATGCGGCTCATAGTTAGCCAGACGGCGCATGTCTGCACATTTGGCACTGCGGTTAGAGGAAAGTTCGCATAGCACGTATACTACGGTTATCCCGACCCCTGTCCTGTCGATATGCAATATTATGTTCTGCGCAGTGTTATGGAAAATAGTGAGCCGCCATTAAGTTTGTATAGCATTGTACACGCGTCTCATGATTCTTCCTATCCAAATGAGTTGAATTTGAGATATAACGTTATACTTTAATGTTTTAACGGATACAAATATCGCGACGGAAAAAGAAATTGTAATCTAATTAAATAAACATTTTAAATATAGAATAAATCGTAACGCATTCCGATAAGGTATTTAGGATATTGTAGGTTTTGTGTCATTTAAGGGACAACAAGATATTTGAGATACTAATAAAGACATTTTTTAAATGAATTGACTTTTGAATCATAAATAAAATAAAATGAAATACGTAGTTTCTACTTGTTACGCGCAGATATTATAATTTCTATTAAACTGAGATGTAAAATATTTAGAAAAATGTAAATATAATATTAAACATGTAAAATAAATAAGAATTGAAAAAAGTGTTACAAAGAATAATAAATCCATTCCAAATACTAAAATAGGTAATTACAATTAATATAAAACATGGAATGTCATTGGTCTTATTATTAAATTTCAGTGCAGAATATTAAACTTGGGTATTTCAAAGAAGTAATTACCACCGAAAGCAATAACAGATTTCCGTCCGTCTGTTTGCTATAACGGACAATACAAGAAGCATGTCGATGTTTCAGATGTTTCTATGGTAGTAACACACGGCCGTATAAAAGGAAATTTTAATCAGTTGATCGGTATTTAAAATTGATTTCAACTGCACTGAAAACTGTAATAATAAGATCTTAAAATTATACGTTTATTAAATTACAATTTTAATCAGTAGAATTTTCATGGCCAGGAACTAACTTAAGCACACCTTGTTAATAAAATTGTTAAACTAAACATGAGTTTAATTTCTAAATGTACAGAGTTAAATTCATAGATAGTTAAGAAGGCTTAAAGTGTAAAATAAATAAAATACTGAATAACCTATTTGTACAGAGAACTAGAAGGCACAGTAGTGGGTAGGCAGAACAGAAGGAAAATGACTTTGTAGATAAGTTTAAATACTTAAATACCTAGAGTTTTTAATTCAAAAAATCTTGGAGCACTAAAATACGACATGTTATTTGGTAAAGCATTAAATTAAATTGGAAATTGCTTAATCTAAAGGGTTACAGTTTACAACTTAACCCATACAAGATGAATAAAATTTCGCGAATAGATGAAAACACCAATAATGAACATGAATATACACCAATATTGACGTTAATATTTCTATTTACGCTTCTTATTAATTAATAAGTTTTTGGTTAAAGTTACATAAATAGACTTAACCATCAACGGAGATGATCAGATTGCAAACTGTAAGTAGAAGTGCACCCGTCATGGTAATTAAAGTTTCACACGAGGTCACTCAGTGATATAGAGTACTGGGATAGAACAGTACTGATATTGTTTAAATTCACAAGCTGAGACAGAAACAAAATTTGTATAATATTTGTCGGTGTGCTTTACTCTCTACAAATATTGAATAACTTTTGTCAATGATGTTACAAATACCGAGGGCTAGGGCCTCAGTACAGTTGACAAAAAGCGTCTGACCGTTGACTGTCTTCGTGTAAAAGTAGCATAAGTGTACATTAATACATTCTCATTTGATTCCTATCTCGTGTGAAAACAGAAGTCGTGTATCTAAATACAATCTGATCCTCTCCCCTTACAAGTAACACTAATTGTTTCCTTACAAATAAATTAAGATTGACAAATGTGCAGCACAATGAAGATTCATAAGACATAGAATACATTTATCCCGATAAAACAGTCCGGTGACGTAATAATACAAAATGAAAAGTATTACGTTTCGGTTACTGTAATGAGATCCCGATCTGGATAATCCGACAGCGGCACTAAATGTGTTCATTCATATCGCACAGGTAACGCGTCTCTTTAATTAATATCCAAGATGATTATTCATATTAAGTTTTGTGCGTCCCATTGACTAGGAATGATATTGTGAGGTGTTCCTTTTTATATTATCATTGCTTCCATAGAGATGTCATATTAAAATTATTTTAATGAATTATGTTTTTGTTACCATAAACTTTTGACTGATAATATATACAATCGAAAACAGTACCGAAATATAGTTCCTCATCTCTCATCCTCAAATATCATAGATAGGGTGGTGTTAGTGAACGCCGTCGGGTTATCGCTTATCTAAGTACAAAGTAAAAGTGTTTTTGTGCGACCGGACTGCGGCTATTGTGGTGCTACGCCAGCTTAGGGCGCAAGCATCTTTGACAGCTCCTCGTCCTGGAGGCAGCCCTTGAGGAACTCCTCCTGAGTGAGCTGGCCGTCGTTGTTCTCGTCCATTTTCGCGAAGATGTTCTTAGCGCGCTCCTCAGCGGAATCAGCAGGCCTGTTGCTGGAGCAAGCACCGAGCATGTCATAGATCGCCTGGAATTCAAAGAATTATTTGATTTACTACCGCACTGAGAGTAATTAACTAAGTGACTAAATAGTTTTTTAGTGTCGATTCCTTATTATAACTCTGCATTTAAAGATTTTAAGATGAGTGAACCGCTCACTGTAAATGTTTTCTGTTATTTACGTCTTTGAAAGCCAGTGGGTTCGACATCCGCTCATAAATCTATGTTAATAATTTTGAAAAATTATTAAAACTCGTAGATACCAATCTCTCTACGATATATTACCAATCTTACATTTGAGACTCAATTACATTAATCCGTGAGAACCAGTGAAAGGTACAAATTCCTGAGTTTTATTTCTTAGTTTTAATTTTTTTTAATATCCTGAAATTCTAAACCATAGACATATATTGGCAGTTCTACGAAAACGAAAGGAAGTATATTGAATCAATCACAATATCGCAATACGATGACAAGTTGATATTAAAAATGTAATTCAATTAAGTTTGATATACGAGTATAGGACCAAAAGTTTGATGAAGCACGAAATCTGTCAAAATGTCTGTTAATAATCCGTAGCCATGCCATAATTACGATTGATCGAATTCAGTAATTAAATTAATTTCTGAGGATTCAGTTCAAGCAATCCATTTCCGAATTGCTGTCACGGCCGCCTACAGAGTGGTATTACTTCGTAATTCAAAATGCGTAATTATATTAAATTGTTAAGTAAATGGTTAAATAATAGGTGGTTTACATCTGCTCATTCCTATACAAAATCGTAGAAAAGTAATTATAATTAAAAATCGATTCAACTAAATTGATTTAACTAAAATCGAATAATGGGGGAGATTGAGAATTTTTAAAATGATGACAATCGGGAATGTCTTCATCAAGAGTCCCCTAGGGCGCACTCTACTTATACTAATAAATGGTTTTTATTCCCATAGTTTGTATTGTTGACTAACCTGGACGATCTTGGTCATTTCTTGGATGTCAATCACACCGTTGCCGTCGACATCGTACATGCGGAAAGCCCACTTAAGCTTTTCCTCGGGGGTCCCGCTGGAGGTTACATGGATCGCCTGCAGAAATTCCTATAACAAACATGAATTTCGATACACGGCGATTACCCAATAATATATCTGTTAGCATTCAAAAGACAAACATCTCGCAAGGTGAAAAAGCAAAACATAACAATAGGTGGCGCTGCGCAATTAACTAATTAGTACAAAATAATAGAATTAATATTTACGCTCAGCTTATTTGCTCATCAAAGTCAAACTAATTAGACTCATTTCTATAATAAATATAAACATCGCAGTGTAATGCATCGCTTCATATGGTTTAATGGCGTTCCTATTTCTGATTGATACCTTGAAATCAATGTATCCGTTCCTGTCCATGTCGAAGGTGCGGAAAACATGGTCGCAGAACTCCACGGCGTTGCCGGACGGGAAGAACATCTTGTACATGTCTACGAACTTCGCCGGTGTCAGACGCCCGTTGGGGCAATCTTGCTGTAATTCAAATATTTCAGAATATTACTTTAGAGAAAATGATACTCAGGTAGTACTATGATACTTAGTCATTAGTGATTAATAAGCTAACTCAATTGCCAGAACTGAAAACCCAGTATTAAAGGAAAGGTAAAGTATACCTAATATGATATTCGTTGTAATTGTAAGCAATTTAAAATTACCGTAAAAATGTTTAATAAATCCGTACAATCCAGGCAGGCATATGACATGCAGTGGACTGACACGGGCTTATGATTCACATTACGCTTAGAGCTATTAATTTACCTTGAATCCCTTGTACCATTCTTTGATGGTGGTCTCGTCATAAGACGTATGAGTTTTGAGGAAATCCATATCCTCCTTGGTGAGTTTATCTTTACTGACGAAGCAGCCCATTTTAACTTCTGTAACAATGTAAGAATGTATGTTTGTTTAAACAAATAATTTTAATGCCTAAGGTGGGGACAGACTACAAAAAATGTTAAATATAAATAAAAAATACTACGAATAAGCCGATATGATTTATATAGCTGCATCATCAGCTGGCAAAGCCCATGGCTAATGTTTAAAGTCTAAACATGAAGTTTAAGATAATGAATCGCTCCAGTTTAAGACAACATAGAAATATTGGTTTCCACTCTCAAACCGAACTGTCCGAAAACCTATCGTTATCTCTCGCATTAGAAAAGCTAAGATAAAAATAAGTTTTGGTGTGTTATAACTCGTTTTTATCTTAAAATATATCAACACGAGATATAACTCGCGCAGTGCAGCGCGGTACAAATTTACAATTATTTATTTATTATCGAAATCGTATACATTTCGTAAGGAATAACAAAAAATACATAGGGAACTAACAATCAAGTGCTATAAGGAGCTAACAACGAAAGAAACTTCCTGTAACTAAAGTTTTATTTGAACATGCTTTTAAGAGCACACATTCTCCCTTTGAAAATGAAAAGCACTTAGAATAGATAGCCTAAAGGCAAATAAAGGCATGCACATTACTTTTTTTATTTAAATTATCCTTATGGTACAAGGTGGTAAATGAACAAACAGCCAGCCGACATCTCTAAAATATATAAGAGACCGCTACCCATAAGATGTGTATTTTATTCGATGTTAAGAAAAATTATATTACAATTTAAAAGAAGCGTTTTTTGCGAAGCATTCTTAACTGGAATCCTGTAAAAGTAGTGATGGTATAATATTTTATATAACAGGCGTACCCTTATCAATTCAATATTAATTTGAAAGGTATCGCAATCTTGCATTTGGAAAATCGACACGGGAAAGTGTCTTTGAATCATCTGGGACAATCGCCAATAGGTAGTCATCTTTATAAATGTGATGTTAGTGATGCCGATTTGATTTTACTGAGGGAAAATTGTCCTCTCTAAGTGTGTTAAGGCGTTACCTCATTAATTAAACAAAAACATGATATTCCGAGAAGCGTCTCTCGTTAGAATATTTGCATAATGTTTATATTAAGGACATTCAGTAGGAGTAAATAAGGTTATATGAATATATTATCTTGTGCGTACGAGTTTTAATATGGCGCCATCGATAGACTTGACGTGTCGTGAGCATGGAACTGTTAATATCAAAATGTGGCACATATATGCTGCCCTAGAAATATTACTATTATATATGCAAAAAATTGTCTGGCTGTTTGTAGACGGTATCTTCAGAATGACATCGAATCTGGATTAAATTTGGTATGCATGTACAACTCTGTCTTGAAGAACGCAAAGGCTAAAAATTATGTTTTTTTTAATTCCGCAGACGGAGTCACAGGCAACATCTAATATTATATGACTTAATCGTTAGTTCATATCCGATATAGGCAAAATGTACGGGAATTAAAATGCTCACTTTATATACAGCCTACGTGTGGAACGAAAAAATGATTCTAATTAAAGTTCAAAAATGTCTCTGCTCTGGAAATTTTAAAAGATTTTCCATAGAACATAGCACATTTCGATTTACCTCTCATACAAAAACCGGCACAATATTAGTCTTTAATGACTACTGATGAGCCGGTTTTAAAAGCCATATACCGATGTACAGTCAGGCGTCGATTTTCCTTATTTCTCTGCGTGTTAAAAATACAGTTTAAGAAAAACCATCAAATTGTATGTCTGCATTACCTTTGGAATTGATAATTATTATGTCGATTTATCACCGTAGTACAAACCAGTAACTAATAACAGAAGATTCACAGCTACGATGAGTCACTAGGTGCGATTACATTGAAAAGCCAATGTTATAAATCTTGCTTTCTTTCGCCGCGTAGTGAAATATTCAAGTCGGATTACATGTGCTATGTATTTTACATTCTGTAGCCACTTTTCACAGCAGCTATACATAAAATGTTTAATTGGAAAAATGTTTTTTGTCTTTTAAAAAGAGCAGGATATTACGCAAGAGAGTTATAAGTTTTGACATAACTTTGTCTTTGACTGTTGTATGTTTACACATATAGTAGTTATATACATGTAAAATTAAATATTCTAAGTATATTAAGTTATAAATATCTGCAGAATGCAACTGCATACAAAGTTAAGTTAACATGAGACATCGTGAGATGTTAATATTTTAAGAGTACTTTGAGACATGTTACTGTAAGTTAGTAGCTTCATGTGACAAGAGCAAGCAAACAGGAAACAAGAGTTTTTATATTTTAACTAGCTGTTCCCTTGCGGCTTCATCCGCGTGAAATTATAAAAAAAATATTTCATTGTTTACCTACATTTGTCAAATTATCAATTGCAAATGTCAAAATGACATGACATGATGATAAACCATGGCAACCTTGCTTCCTTGATGTTGACAGCAACATATGGTCTCTCTCCCACATTAGGGTTTTTATCCAAAATATTTACCCCCTAAGTTTAATGGCGTGAATATATATAGCCTAAAGCGTGACGTAAGTGTAGGGCTTTTTATTAAAAAAAGAATTATTCAAAAATATGCTGTGATTGCTGACATCTTAGGCAACAAAGAAGTGTGTGTTTACGCTATATTATATTATAATAGTATAGATTAATTTGCGTAAATTGGAATTTGAATCCAAAACAAATTTGTTAACCTAACTACTGGACAATAAGGTTTAAATAATCGTAAACAACTATAATTAAAATTCCATGTTATTCGGAATACAAATCTTCGCGAAAATGCTACAATGACATTTATTCAATTCCATTTTCAGTTTCTTCCAAGGAAATGTTTTCATAATGCCATACTTGGTATTTAATTTAGGGAGCCTTCACAAACGGAATTTCATCATAGTGCTGTCTAACAAACATGATACAATAAATATTAAAATTTAATAAGGGGAGTAAAATTTACTTAATTCTGATTCACAATTATTTCTAATAAAATTAATTACGATTTACGACTGTGAATATAATATCGTTGTACTATCGGGGAATCTGATGGTGTTTAACATTAAAAGATTAGAGTCGTTTGAACGGTTTGTACGAATTTTAAAAAACGCGGTCAGCGGTACATTTTCCGTTGCGGGATAGATATTGCTTATTTGTAAGAAGAGGTTAAGGCTAAGGCTTCTCTATAAGCGGAACACTGCTGATATCCACGACTATACATTCCTGCTGTATGTGCAGTCGCACCTAATATAGTTTACATCAAATTTTAAGAAGAGTTATTCGACATTTTTTTTTTCTTATTATAAAGACCTTGCATTGAAAGCGTTAGGTCGTCATGCCCAATTGTTTGTCCTTGGTACTCGAACACAAAACTTCTGGGGTGTCGTGACGGTTAATTTATGATTAACTTATACCTAATGGATGTACTCGTATAAGGTCAAACGCGTCACTCGCGTTGACGTCAATTATTTTAGTCGCCTTTAAAAGTTACAGCAGCATGACTGACATCTAACGAACACTAAAAATTAAATTAAATCATTTCACTGTTATTCCTGTACTGATTTCCCGGATTCGACGGCACTGGGATTACGATACGGTACAGCATTTACGATATACAAACGAGTATTTATAAAAATAAATTGTTCGGTTTTCATCGATTCACATAAAAGTAGTTTTTAAAAAAATATATTGTCCTTTTATACAACACAGTTAAAAAAACAAAGTTGAAACTGTCGTTTTATTAAGTCATGTTGCACAATTTGTGTACATAAATCTAGTAGATCGAAAGCATTTTACTCGTGCCTGTAGCAAACACAAGGACTCTAAATCGACGTCGTCATGTCCTAGACCAGAACACGTGTCGTAATTGACAATGTACACTTTACGTTCACTTGAACGTGGGATGTGCACACATACGGAGAGTTGTAAAGTGGAACTGATAGTGTGTGGCAGGCTTCAACTATATTGAAAGCAAACAGTACGAAGCTAGAAGCTATGAATAATTAAATTTAAATTAATATGAAGAGTTGTTGATGTAAGAGAGCTTAAGTTAGACATGTTACACGGGAATGAGAATGCTAGACATACTCGTAGATTTAGTTAGCACAGCATTTGCAGTTAATTTACTGAAAATTGTTAGCTTGCAATACTATTTTCTTTAATTCAGAATATTTAGTTATTTCCATTATGGTTAAAACTTTAAGTAGTAAAAGTTAGAAGTAAATTAGATATTAGCTACGTACTTATATAAATATGCTTAATGTTTTACATTTTGTCTTTACAACTAAAATATTTTTTTATACGAGAAGGTGGCAAACGAGCAAGCGGCCAACTTAATCCGCCGAAATGGCGAAGCGACCGCTGCCCATAGACGTCCGCAATTGCAGATGCGTTGCTTACCCGAAATCGACGGAGCAGGAGACGCATATCTCCTCCACCGTCAAATCCACTTTCCCCTCCAAACCTTGCCTTATAAGAAAAGGGCGGAATGGGAAACGAATTAAAGTTGGGCCTCCGGCACCACACTCATCAGACTGTACGCGGAATTGCTTCCACTTCACGCCTGTCTTCTGTGTGGTCGTGGTATTGCACCGGGCGAGCCGACCCTACAGTGCTAAGATGTTAAAGCGGCCTCTACCACTGTTAACTGTTAAATAACATGTAAAGTTTCGTCGATAAATACCTAATTTATTACCTAATTAAAAAAATAGCCTATAATATGGCCGTCTATGTCAGCTACCCTTCAGTGAAAGGCCGGTCGAAATCGGCCCAGTCGTTTCGGAGATTACCCGGGACAAACGCGGCTTGCGGACAGACAGACTGACAGACATACACATTTTTGTTTTAATGCGGTTTTCGTTATCAGCATCGCAAATACAACCATCTTCCCGAATTCTGGAATTATTCCTTTGATATTACAAACAGACACTCCAATTTTATTATATGTATAGATATAGATAATACGAGTATTGGAATAGTCTAAATAGTGTGTACTGGAGAAAAAGGATCTTATGTGTTTATTTAGGTGATCGTAACAACCCTAGTTCGCGATTTCAGATGGTTATTTTTAGGCGTAGTTATTGTACGGCACAGTGAAGTCGTTCTGATTGAAATCTAGCGTGACTTCTGTGTACTAAGTATTGAAATTACAAAAATTCATAAATGCTTGCTTTGTAGTAAAAAGTTCGCATGGTGTTGGGCATTCAAAAAACAACCTTCACAATGATTTTATGTTAGATTAAAATTAAGTTGGGTGAACACCATAATAGAGTTCGTGTTTATGATCAGCAGTTTGTAGATTCAAGTGTGGGAATCGCCTTAGTTATTAACGAATATACTACCGAATACTGAAATAACTCATCGTATGGAAGTTCGTGTTATCCAATTTCAAAGGTGATGATAGATATAGCAAAATTAATTAAATGACAATGTTGTTAAATTATAATACATTAAACACATCCAATAATTGCCTAAATACTTTTTTTTTCATAAGAAAAATAAAATGAAAATACAGTAAAATTAAGTTCATCACAAAAATCCAACAGTCTCGATAATACCAAAGAGTATTCAATGAAGTTATCTTTGGGGGAGTGAAGGGAAATCTGATAAATTAAGGCTCCGACAGGTTTTCACAAAAATGCGGCATCACGCTTTTAATTTACGAAAACCCGATGTACTCAAATAAGAACTGATTAAATTGACGTCTTGATGAATTATGTTGTTTTTAACATCAAATTGTAAAACAGTTAAAGAATAAAGAAATATTTTATTTTACGGTGTCTTTTAGCATAAAAGAACTCAAATGTAGGTTTATCTTTCTTTTCTTACGATTAATAAAAAAAGACCAAAAAACTGTATAAAAAAAAAAGAAAAAGACAGCTACTAAACACCCAACGTTGACCACTTGAAGATTTCTGTTTGTGACAGCCCTTAAATAACAACATTGAAGAATGTTGTTCATCGATTAATGTGCTAAACATATATCATTGGTGCAGTATTAATTAACATATAATATAAAAAACTCTAACATAATACAGATTATCATTAAACATCCCATATATCTGAACAATCCCTCGATAAATGTACGCAATATTATAATATCAATGTAAAAGGATAGCTTTGCGCGTAACTTTTATTGTGTCACCCACCCACACAGACTTCCAGAACGCCCACATATTGCTCTATCAGTTTTCTAACTCATTGAACATACGCAAAGTGAAAGACGAACAACGAAGTGAGAGATGATAATCACGACAAACGTCCGTCGTATATAACATAAAACATTATAACTACACAATAAGGGAACAGGAGTGTCACGATCGCGTCTAAATAGTACTAGTTACGTATTTAACAATTTTATATTTTTTAAGAAATCTTGTACAGTCTTCAGAAGAGGAAAGCATTCAGGGAATTGATATACATTTTTATGTTAAAAATTAATTTGTTTTTCATATAAATTATTACTTGTAATTGTATATACTATCTGCGAGATTTATCTTTGTAAAACTCATAAGTCTATACTTTTTTAAGCGCCAGTATATAACATAAAAAATTATTGTATATAAAAAGGATTAACAGGGACCGTAAGTTACTTTTGAATTTATAACTGCTATAGATTCCAAGTTGATTTATATTATAAACACCTTTCTCAAAGAGTATAACTTCGTTTTACTATGCCTTATTAACCTAATAGTCTCTCTAGGTTATGAAATCCATCAAACTATAAGCTCATTAACATTAAGTAGAGGCAGTAAACTCCATCGCGGTACCCCACTAGACGTGTTACAAAGAATACTGGTGATCTCACTTACATCTCGACACTTGCACAATATCACGAAAGGGAAAGAAATTAAATAAATGCATAAATATTTTTAGCGTTACTATAAACTTAGAACAAATCTAAACGAATGTTCCCGAATATAAAATTCTCAATAAACCAATGACGTAACAACATGTATGTCAGCACCTAAACCTAAACGGCAACACGATTTTGTAGAAATTGTTCCGAAACGGACGCTGGTGACAGTGTGCCCCAAGTTCGGCCGGAGGCTAAATCGAATTGAATTACGGATACTGTCCGCATGACCGGTTCCTTCCTCGTATATGTTAGTTATAACTGTGGTTACCGGCGTCCGTATTACGTCATATAAAACGATTCGTTAGCTATTTTAAGATGTTTCAGAACGCAGAAGAAAAATAGATTAAGTGATTTACGCGGCGCGGTATACTGGCTATAGACCAAAATAGTTTTACGATAAAGTCCGAAGGTAAGACAACCATAGTGACGCCGGATTGACGGGACAACGGAGAGAAGGCAGAACGTGCCTTCGCAAACTAAGCCGGATATTTGCATGTTATATTTGGCATGAGAGATTTCAGATAATGGCACTGCATAATGTCTTCGGAGCGTGTTACAGATAAATGACTGCCACTTTTCTTTTTACGAGTTGCTTTTAAGGATTTTATTTATTTTTGCACAAATCAATTTGTTTAATAATTTTGGTTGTAAAAGTATATGATTTGTAGTCGAACGTCAAAGAGTGTAAGTGACGCATTCAATACGAATATTGAGGAAACTGATTGTCGTAAAAAAGAGTCACAACATAACTTTATGCATGATAAGTAACTCAGATACTTAAGTTATTATTTTTAGAATTATACTTGTTATCGACCTCATTTCCGGTGTACTAAAATGCATGGGTATTGGCGAAAAACCAATGGATACGATAGTTGTATTGACTTTTATTATAAAAGTCTTGATAGCAATGCGATATATTTGCATATCTGACAATTATAGTGGCAACACCTCCTTGCTGATGGTTGTTTTGCATATTATAATTATTGTCCAGTCCAGTGAGCACAGTACAGTTAAAGTCAAAGTATCTTCCGTTATATCAGCGGTAGATTGCACACTGCAGTAAATTAAGACATAGTTCGAGATGTCACTGCCTCCCCTGTAGAGAGTTCAATCGCCGCTGAGTGCAATGTCCGCTTATATGGAAAGCTTTTCTCTGTTCCTATTCGTGCATAAATTGAATTGTATACAGCTCCTATGAGCTCTATTCAATACATTGAATTCAGCTGCAAACTACATATTACAGTTAAAACATTTCATTGAAGTGTATAATTTGGGTACGCTTTTAAAAAAATAGACTTCTACTCGTATTTTAAAAGTAGAAGTAAGATGCCGTGACGACTTTTATTTTAATTTCGTTGAAATAATGAAATAATTATTTTATTCTAAACAGCTACCAAAATAATCACGTTTCTCTTTTCATGTCAAACGTTTATCAAGTCGAGTTGATATAACAAAAAGAACAAAATAGAAACGGAAACACTATGTTCTATCGGCTTCTTGGCAGGAATTCAAGTTTGGTTGTTCGTAAAATGTAACTTAACAGAAAAGTTTGGGCAATTTCTTTAAGAAATATTGTTGTTGTTACGTCCTATCGGAAAATGTCAAACTATTTCTAGAATATTCTGGAATATCAATTGATAGATAGTTTAAAGGGAAGTACCAATAACTTGTGATGCGTCATGTATATTTCTCAAAGTGGTGTAACAAGTTATTTTATTTGTTTTGACTGATTTTGATCCTATTACTAATTTTTTAATCTAGTTCTTATATTCTACTAGAAGTTTCAGTTTAAAAAAAAATAACTAATACGATTTGTCTTACTATTATTATTTTTTTACCTCATACTGCTCAGCACACGGTCTCCAAGTTGCAAGAACTGGGGTTGGAAGCTCTCCGTCATCCGCACTACTCACCAGACCTTGCGCTTACAGACTACTACTATTTCCAGAATTTGGATAACTTTTTGGCGGGAAGAAAAATTCAACACCCGAGAGGCAGAATAAAATGTCTTTGAAGAATTTGTTGCCTCCCGTCCAGCTAATTTCTTCAAGAAGAACATCAATAAACTACCACTGCGTTGGCAAAGATGCATTGATTGCATGGGTGATACTTCGATTAATACAAATGAAAATTCATGAAAAAAAAATCCTTTAAATTTTTCATACAAAACGGCAAATTCATAGGCAAAGACCAATATAAAACATCGTTTTCGCATTGAGCTGTAAATCTGTTTTTATTGCGTTTTATTGATTACAATTTTATTGCCCGGTTGTTAAATAAAATATGTGGAAGCAGGTGCTGACGACATTACTTGCTGACTTTTGCTCCATGTACAATGAATGCATTTTAAAACATTAAAACTAAAAATATTTTGTACCTAAATATGTATACAGGTATATTAAAAAAGGTAGATGATTTAGAAAAGAAATATTGATATAATTTTAATCAGATAAAGTAAGAATAAAAAATTGATTATTAGATTGTTCCAGAAAAACTACTGGACCGATATCAAAACCACCATAAGAAAACTTTCCTATCCGCGAGTAACCATAATTTCATATTCAAATAGGCCAATACAGTATTTTTAAATGTAAAACGTAGTTCCTTATTAAAATAGATCTTTATGACTCATCACTCGGTTACGTGAAAGAGTATCGCCTTTCTTTTGTTACCAGAATCTAAATTCCTTAAATTTCTAATTATACAAAGCTTATATTTCTCCGCATGACCTTTCATACATACTCTATGTATATGGTAGCTGTCCACTATACTTCTTATCCATTACATGCATGTTAAAAATACATTCTCAAACAATATATTTTATTTTTATAGGAGTGGAGACAAACTAAGCAAGCTGTTCACATATTATGCGGTAAGTTATTTCAAATGTTCACTACGAATACGTACGTATTTTTTAGTATACGTATTGAATACGCTAATTTTGGCAATAGTATACAGCAATATTGTGAGTATTCTTGTTTTGATGTATCAAGGAGCTAATAAAAAAACGTCTGGTAAACGAAATACTTAATGTGAATATTGCTGTAATTATTGCTTGTCTACTTTTGCGAAGAATAAGTGTACGTAACATTTAAAATCTTTTGATGCCGGTGTTACGGCAGTGGAAACCAAAAGTACCAAACATCTTAAAAAATCCAATTTGAATATTAGCCGACTGACGTGCGTTCTATGTTTTGAAAGAACGGTTCAAAGCAAGTCTTAGTCTTCATCGTTTATTTAATTTCTCTGAAAGCTTTTGATAGCAATAGGCGTCTTTTCTCGTCTTCACTGTTAATGTTTTCCCTCTTAAGTAAATTGAAGTACCGGATATAAATAATAATCACTGGTCCTAATGCCTCAGTACTAAGAAAGATGTGGGCAATATTTTATGGCACAGTAACGTTTATTTTTGTTATTTAAGAAAATTTTTCTTTTTATTATTAAAAATAGTATCTATAATAGAAAGTTAAAAATATTATCTTACTAAAATTATAAGTTAAGGTTTAAATGGATACATGGACGGATGTTTGTTAGAGTTTGACACCTAAACGTCTGAACGGATCTCGATGAAATTTAGCATATATTCTCTAATAGTCTGGAAGAACACATAGGTCACTTACTTTTGTTTTTTTTTAATTACATGCGGATGAAGTCGGGGGGGAAAGCTAGTTAATAAATAAAATACAATACCGAGAATGTTATTTCAAAAAGGAAAATAATTCGTCTAAGATTTTCCGGACAAGTTTTTAATATGTTTACCATGTACACAGTACACACCCGTGTAGTAAAACTTGATGTTTTTTTTTTCGAATAAATGAATATCTATCTTTCTTTTTTTTTTAAAATAACTTTGAATATTTTGACAGTTTGTAACCGTATCTTTAACTGTTCATAAGACAATGTAAAATATAAACTTCTTGGCTCATTTTCAAATCTTTCGAGGAACAAACACAACTTAGAGATGCCGTCAAGTTCTTTTTTAGCCTACCTTATCTACTTGTGTAATTGATTTTTTAAAATAAATTTTGTATACTTTATTTTAATTATCGAAAGTAAAATTATGTTTGTTAATTCGATTGAAAAGTTTGCAAACCAATTTTTTATTCAAGTAAATCATACTAATATTATAAATTCAAAAGTCCATCCACCCGGGTGTTTGTTAGAGTTTGTAGCCTAAACGGCTGAACAGATTTCGATTATATTTGATATAGATGTAGATGATAGTCTGGCTGAACACAAAGTCTACTCACTATTATTTTTTTTAATTCCACGCGGAGGAGTCGCGGTCGAAAACTATTTTTAATTAATGTAAATGTTGATTAAACTCCAGCTTAATGGGTTTCCGATACCGAATGCTCAAACAAATATTTATTTTATCCCTCTCATTATTCTTATCAAGGAAATAGAAACAATAATATATTATGTACAGATGTTTCAGCTATGTAAAACCACGGTTTTTTTTTTTTTTTT